>JAMAHW010000185.1:0-16490 GCA_023627715.1 Periconia sp. R9002 | reverse complement strand
GCATATTCATCAGCATATTCATCAGCATATTCATCAGCATATTCATCAGCATATTCATCAGCATATTCATCAGCATATTCATCAGCATAACGGCATCTCTATTACCGTTCATCAGCATATCAGCATCTTTAATACCGTTCATGAGCATATACGCGTCTTCGCATATGAGCGCGCTCATCAGCAAAGCCTTGAAGGTGGATTAAAATACAGTGTACAGTTCTATCAATTTAGACACTACCCAACTTCTTACATTCATTTCCAGTTTTATCACTTGTTCGGTACATCTATTCTGTTCATTCATTTACTGTCAAGTTCCTCTTTACGAGATGCAATATTTTCTGACAGGAACATTTCTTGCGTTACTGGCAATAGCAAATACAATGCCGACGGATTATGCAGTGAACCCTCTTGCCTTGGAAACTCGGATGCCCACCTATTGCAAAGTTGACATGAAGGAAACAAATTCTGGTGCCAAGAAGGGTATGTATTTATTTGATTTCACTGTGCTTTCTTTTACCCACTAACTTTTCCAAACCCTACCCTAGATCCCAACGCCCCCAAGCGTCCTCTTTCTGCATACATGTTCTTCGCCAGCGACCAACGCGATAAGGTGCGCGAAGAATACCCTGACGCCACTACCAGTATATGTCCTTGTTCTAGTTAGCAAAGAAGTCCAACTAATTATTATTTCTAGCTCAGATTGCCAAGATACTAGGTGGGGAGTGGAAATCTCTCTCTAATGAGCAGCGCCAGTTATATGAAGCCAAGGCTGCTGCTGACAAGAAGCGCTATGAGGACGAGATGGCAGCCTATCACGTACGTATTACATTCTTTAACCTGCTGTATGCGGCACTACTGACGTTACTCAGAAAAACGCTTAGAATATCTTTTCGTATTGCTCAATGTAGCTGATGAAGAGGCACCGTTTGCTAGAATATCTGGCAGTCTTGTATGTAGCAGATGTAGAAGCGTCGGACAACATAACGTACTATCCCGAAGCCTGCAGTTTGGAATCAAAATGATTGACATGTCTTGGGGACAAAAACATGTAAAGGGAGAAGTGAATCGTATATAAGTCCATTCTGCTTACCTAGGTCAATATCGTGATTAATTACACCAATCGTTTGCGAAGACAAAAACATCCAATATAAGCTCAATTTGCCAATAGTTTTACTACCTGTGAGCACGGACGTTACCTGAGCTCCTGACCAGTGTTTATACCGCGACTGATTACACCAATCAATTGTGTAGAAGGATAATGTCTGGAAGAGTTAAGGTTGTTGGACTTTGAGTGCCCCAAGTGTCTCAGCCCAATTGTAGTTTTTAACGAATTTACCCACTAGATCTATTCGTGCTGGAGTAAGCTCACAATGCTACACCCGGTGCCTGCAAATAGGTCTGATTATTTTTAAGCTACTGTTGCCCGTCCACGCTGTCCCTAGGCTATTTCGACTACGCCCTGCCCTTCATTCCCTCCATTCATAGCTAACCAGAGCCCTTCAACGGCTTGTTGCATATGCTCGCGAACGTATCGGAAGAGAACCTCGGTCATAATATGAGCTACACAACTGCTCCCATCTAAAGCCGTGAAGTCAACAGTTAATTGAGGAAAGATATCTACGAACCCCAGCTACACCATCGTCCCAGCCATCTCTACCCAGCTATGTCAAATACCATGTGTGTGATCTAACACCCTTGAGATATTACTGGGACGTCCCTCATTGCAGCAACCTCCCAACATCGATAACAGTATGATCGTTCTCCGAAGTGAGAATTCTCTCTCTTGCAACGAACCCATATGTTTCATCCATAGAGGGCTGTGATTCTTCGGCTGGATTTGCACTACCATAGAGTGAAAGAAGATAGTTTTTACTCTGGCTGGCAGTTCTCAACTTCTTAATCAACGAACCGAGGGAACCAGGGTTGTTTGAATCGAAAAATGCAGGAAAGACCAGAGCGCATGCGCAAATGAGGCCAACGTCGAGTTCGATGATTCTATAACAATGATAAGCTTCTCCCACGGAACAATAGAGTAATAAGATAAAGGGACAATGCAACCAATATCCAGTCTTCAAATAAGCAAATGACCGATCAAAATCACTAATATGCTCTGCTACCCATACCAACCGCATAACGCTCGCTATCACCGTACTATATGACTGTTAGAGACATGTATTTATCTGGCATGGGTGTGAACGGGAATTTGGACATACAATATACCTAGACTGAATACTGCGATAGGACGAAGCTTCCGCGCAGTTTCCATCTGCAGGTTCCTGATGAACGGAAGAGGGATGATGAATATGTAGACATCACTAGCAACGTTGAAGATCCCACTTGCCCATGAAGGCGCCGTAAAGGACATACACCTGCCCGAAAGGGCTAGATTGTAAGCTTTTGCAATTGGGTCGCAGTAAAAAAGTGAACAGAAAAATAACACCGTACAAAAGATCGAGCATGCAATTAATCCGAACCAGATTGGAATTCGGCCAGCCAGACCTCGTGCAAAAATGTTGCGATGGCAGATGAGAACCGAGAGCTTGATGGCTAGTGTTGTTGGTTGATAGAGGAGTTGAACGATGAATTGATACTTTCCGATCTCGAGGAACATAGTCAAGGGTATGTCCCAAAGATGGCGACCAACTCCTTTGTATAGAGCTGCAATCCACCAACCGGAGAAATTTGCGGATAAGATCCACGCGAGAATGATAAGATAATCATCTGCGTGAAGCTTTCCTTTGATCCATCGTCGAGTGTAGATTCTGGTAATAACGGCGAGTGTTGCAAAAGAGATCAAAATGATGTGTGCGGCTACGGATTCCTTTTTATACGTCTGTGGGTTATCAAAGTTAGACAGCGTGCCTTGTGGTGGTGGAAATACTGGTGTTGTGGTGGAATCCATTAGAGGAAGATCGATGAATGAAACAGGCGAAGTTATAGCGAGGATATGTACAACAAAAATTTGTCTTGCTTGCCGTAACTGTTGGCGGTGGCTTTTATGTGGAGAAGCCCTCTCTTTGAAATGGGATAGGGAAACTGGGGGGGGGGGGGGGGGGAGTGATTGCCGTGCTGATTTGGAACAAGGCTTCCGGGAAGGAAACCCCTTAGCTCGAGCTTTACCGCCATCGGGGTTCAGGTCTAAGGGCATACATGATATGCACACAGTCACGCTCATGCATATAAGCGCCTACGCCACCTGACCGCGAGATAGTTGAAAACATCTGGGGTGGACATGTCATAAAATCAAGCAGGGGTATGTATAATTGGAGGAGCGACCTAGACTGTGATACGCAGAAGAAGCTGCGATCCCGCGCCACAAATTAACATAGGGAATGCAGGTCTCAATTGTGTAAATTAACAATGATATCGGTTGATTCAGTTATTGGCCATTTCATCGCTGACCAGTTGGGGGCTATTCTTCTTCAGATACTCAGTCCATGCTTTCCCTAGATCGCTGGGTCGGAACGGCTCGAACCACTGCTTCCGCCATCCTTTTTGGTGGGCTGACAAGCCCATTTCCTTCAACAATGCGTCTACATACGTGATGCTTTCAAAATTGATAGCATTTCCCAGCTCTCCATTGGATAAATAGCGTCTCCGACTAAAGGCTACCCAGATCGCAATATTTCGCTCCATTTCCTGCTTGGAAGGAATTGTCAGTTTTTTGTCGAAATGTGCTACCGCCCAGAGCGACTGCGCCTCTGCACAAAGAAGTTTGTTGCCTGTGACCAAATGGTTGATGAAAAGGATGGAATCGTCTTGAACTGGTGCCATGCCTTGATAAAGCCGGTATGGGGTTGTGCTAGGTTTCTGGTGGGGATGTTTTGGTGGATTCGCTAGTAGTGGAAATCTTAAACAGATTTCTTGATCAGCTTCCCCAAGAAGCTTCTCCCAACGCTCAAAATCTTTGCTCAATTCTTCTTGTAGCGAAGTAGGAAGCCCAAGGTTGAGCAGTTGTGTGTTGTCGAAAAATTGCAGAGATGGAACCCAACCAGTGCCACAGACGATGGCATCGCACAATATCCTTCCACCGTTTTCGAGCAACACGGTGTCTGTAGTGAGGGATTTGATCTGGTCGCGATGAATATATACGTTCGAAGAAATGGTATCCCAAAAATCATCGTGATGGATCAATCCACCTGGGCCGTTTTGCCAGAAGAACCTGAAATGATCAGTGTCATGCGATAATAGTAGGAAGATAAACGAACGGTGTCTCATATTCAAGCTGATCGAATCCTTTCGACTTATCCCGTCCATGGTAATCTGCCTCGTCGCGAATCGCTTGGTCCTGCTTGGCCATAGTCTTTCCTATGAGCGATCGACCTACAAAATTCTGTTGTAGGAACTTGGTCCATACGTTTTCACTATTGAAAATTGATGGACCGAGAGAGGCAACGACACGGGTATGTGCGGCTTCAAACGCATTTTTGAAAGGCCCTTTTCCCTTGCCCGAGGCGAAGAAGGATGGTCCTGTACCGTTCTTTCTGATGACCCAATGTACTTCTTTTCCACCCTTGACACCCTCGTACACGACATCCGCCGCCGACTTCCCAGCACCGAGAACTACAAGCTTCGTCATGGCTGGAGTTTTCATGATGTTAGAGTTTCCAAACCCTTCAGTGTGAAGTATCGGGCCTCGGAAGAGCTCTTTTCCTGGTAACTGTGGCATGTTGGGTACCGAGCAGAGTCCACTTGCAATCAAAATCTTTGGGGCCCTGAAAGTTGTGCTCTCACTGCTGACGATCCACAAACCGTCAACTTTCTTCACTGACTGGACGTCTGCGTTGAAAATGACTCTATCCCGCAGGGTTCGGCCGTTCATATCCTCTCTGTTGCAGTATTTTTCGAGATAGTCCGTTGTGTACTTGGCACGGTAGAAGTCATGATAGCAATCGTCTTCAGGAGGGCGTGGCATCGGGTAGTCCGAAAATTCCGAAAGGCCGTGGCTCCATTGTGTCCAGAAGGAGTCATACAATCTTCCTACAAGAAATCAGCAAATTAATATCTAGCGTAGACTTTTTTCCTTCTCTCTTACGTCTACTAAATACCCCCCCAATATCACTATCTTTTTCTAAAATCACTAAATCGATTTTAGGGTGCGCGTCAAGGAAACGCTGCGCCGAAATAATTCCTGAAAGACCTAAGAGGTTGTTAGCCTACATCATGCGTGCTACGCGATGAGTTCTTTACCAGCTCCAACAATGACCAAGTCATAAATATGCGATGCCATGACCGAAATAGGTAACCCTCGGGGCACTGTAACCTGCTTTGAATTCTAGCTACCTATAGAAGAAGGTAATGTTAGCGCTTCGGAAGATGACACCGAGATGGGAAGGTTTTGATACGGTGTGGTGTGATGAGCGACAAGTTAAATCTTTCGAATGTCCGGTTTGTGGCGTTGGCAGGTATAACCCAAAACGCTAATCTATGATGCAGAGCCACCGAAAGGGCACTACAACGAGCAACAATAAACACATAAGCCATGGTTTGATATATACTTGGCCTTAAGCAAGGGCTACGCCGCCAACCTGCACATTACAATTTGCAAGTACTTGGCGTGTCTCAACGCCCTTCACGGCGTAGTTGCCTCTGGACATACCCAAGCTTGCCCCGCCATTTCATGACGAAGGAGTGGCAACATAAAATCATGGACTGGCCGCTGGTGTCAAGTTGCTTTCATTCGTGTCGAAGAGTTCTATCTTGAGTGCACCCGGTACGAAAAGAATAGCAAGCATGGTATTCAATTCCGAAAACGCAAGACTAGTACATCTGCCAATTCTCACTCCATTCCACCTCTCCCCCCAGTAATGTCACCCTGAACGGTCCCAATGATTGAAAATGACCTAGCCAATCCTTGTAAGCCCAACGCAGGTCGGGCCAAACGGCACAAGCGCCTACGCATGTTGTTACCAGTACCAATGAACTCCCAAACAGATTATTGGAGCGGATAATATACTGAGCCAGCCCCAACGAATAAATGATATTGAAATTCCTACACATTACAGCGGGGCTGCAGTAATCACAAGTCATCTTGTCGCAAGTGTGCGTTCCACCGTCTATTACCATTTTTTCTTCGACTTCACCAAGTTGCTAATCTTTTTTTGATGAGTATATAGTACTGCAGTAGTACCTAGGCGATCCCTGGTCAGAGAAAAGAATCAAGAGTAAACAAGCCACATAAGAACGGTTTACAAAAACCACAAAGTAACACGTGGAACCTATATACATATGTATGCTGCACAAGTGGACTGGATGCGCAGAAATGCATTGTCATTGTCATCCCATGATACCAACTCCTGAACATCATTATGAACAGGGTATACACCTGCGGACCCCTTTAACCCCTAGACACGATACTTATGAGCTTTTCTCTTTCCTTTGGATCTCGTAGTCATCAATCGGCAGATTAGTCGGTCAAAGATATTGCGCAGACTGCTTTCTATGAAAAATATCTTAACCTGTGTGTCCGTCCTGGCCGAGGACATTACCTAGTGGTTCCCCTACTGCCTTGTTGATACCCAGAATAGCAATACTCTGTGATGATCAAATTACATTTCGTGGAAACATCTTAGATAATGGTAGTCATTTAGTCATTTTATGCACTTAATAACCACCAGAAATCATCTCGAAGGTCCAGGAGCTTCTGCAAATCCAGGAACCGCCGAGTCCTTGATCGGAGGCACATAGTAATGCGTAGCATCCTTGCCAATCGTCCACGCGCGATTCGACCACGCAAAATCCGTTACTTTGCCCTCTGGGTCCAAGATGTTGACTGTATTCATGCCTGTAAAATGCAGCAATGTCAAGTGGTGTCCATCCGTACTCGTCTTTGGGCTCCTTATTCTTCGCTCGTCCCAGCGCAAACAGGAAAGCTTCTTTATCGCCAGAGAATGCGCATGAATGAAGTGGAGACCAGCCGTGTGGATCTGGCTTCTCTATTTCGGCTCCGAGATTGACTAACAGATGGTATACGGCGGTATTACGGGCTTCGATGGCGCACTGCAGCAAGCTGATGCCGCGGTAAGTGTAATTTGGATCCAAACCATTTTCAAGGACCTGCTTGACAGAATCGTATTGACCTTCTAAAATCGCGTGCCAAACTGGGTGCGGCGCGTTGGTGTTTGAATCGAAGAAATCGAATCTGGCGCCAAAATCCTGCAGCACTTGCATCACTGACGGATCTCCCCACATGATGGCGAGTTCGACGAGTGAAGTTCCATTGGCATCATTAATCTCGTACGTGCAGCCGTTCTCTAATAGAAAGCGAACTGCATCGGCTTTCCCGGCCTTGGTGGCCACCATGAGGGGGGTGTAGCCATCCATGTTTTGGCAGGTACGAATATCTACATTTTTCTCGACAAGGTGCTTCAAAATGGTGACACAGCCAGATTCTGCGGCCAAATGAGCTGGGGTATTCCCTTTCTTTCCCGGGACTGTGACTTCGCAACCGAGCTCGTACGCAACCTTCCACAGCAGCGCAGCATTTTCTCCATGGCGAGCTATCTTGTGGGCGATACGGTTCAAGTCCTTATCAACCGCGTTCACGTCAGCCCCCTTGCTGCATAGATATCTAAAGGCTTCAACCCCCTCATTGCATAGATATCTAAAGGCTTCAACCCCCTCATAATTAATAATACAGAGTAACGGTGTCAATCTGTCGCTCGAAAGGGCATTGATATCTGCTCCTTTCTCCACTAAAATTTTGGCAGCCGTTAAATCAGACTCCCGGGCGGCGATATGGAGAGCGGTAAATCCTTGTTTATCGACAGCGTGTAAATTGGCATTTTTTTCCAGCAGCCATTTCAGCGTCGCATATTGCTGTCCCTTCACAGCATGGAAAAGAACCGTTTGGCCTTTGCCATCGCGAGCTTCCAGGTTGCTTCCTTTTTCGTGAAGTTGCTTAATCGTGCTGATGTCTCCCGTATAAGCGCTAAAATGTAAAGTTTGGATGTTAACAGTATCCTGGCGGCTGATATGTTTCCCGCCTTTGAGAAGTAGGTTTATGGTATCCTCGTCGTTGCTGTAGTGAGCATAATCCAGGGGTGTTCGTCCTTCATCGTCCTTTGCGTTCAGTTCCATCCCTTTGGCAGCGAGTTTTTCAACAACTGAGGCCTGACCCTTTCTTGCTGCCCAATGAAGCAAAGTCGCATTGATCTCATCTCTATACTCATCGAAGTGTTCCGAGTCGATCAGATACCTCGCTGTATCTTCATGTCCATTCCTAATCGCCATCATGATAGCTTCACCAGAAGAGATAGATCCAGACATTCTCATTCTGTCCCGTTTCGAATCCTGAAGTATCCTATGGATAACATCTGTTCGGCCAGAACTTGCAGCCCATTTTAACACCGTGGCATGTTCCCCTTTGGGATCTAACTCTTGATTTTCAAGGTCCGTGACTGGCTTGTATTTATTTTTGCTGCGCTTTTGGAGTAGCGCAATGATCAGCTTGCCGATATATCTCAAAGCGCTGAGTGGCAGCAAAACCATGAATAAAACGATTTTTGTCGCGCGCCTTCTTGATCGCGAAATGAAATAGCCGCCCATAGCGATGGTCATTATAATCAGTGAAGTGTAAAAGTAATACAGCCATGAGGGGTTATCACGGAATAAGTCAACATTCATACCAAAAATACCCTATCAGCACGTTAGTGGCAGCGCAAAGATCGTCCGCGAAGCGACATTACCGCTCCAAAAACAAGAGGTAAAAGATAAACTATGTGCCGTTAGCCAGCACCCTCCAGCTTTTGTAGGGGAACATACGGTGATCCATGACAACCTTCGAATGCTATCATTTTGCTCCCGAGAACGATAACCTTCATCAATGCTAATTAAATTGGTCACTCGTTGGATCAGAGCATCGGTCTCGGTTATAAGTTCTGTACAGATGCGGAAGTCAATATTCTTGAATCGCTGTAGGTACCCGCTGCAAATCGCGTGTATCTCCCAGAAATCGTCCCGCCCTTCAATCCATCTCTGATCGAGGTGGATATTCTCGAGCGGTTCTAGGCTCACTACTTGGCTTTGAAGTACCCGACGAAATTCCTCCCATCGCTGCGCCGCGCTAACCAGGTTTCTTATGATGTCGCGATCTGTTTCCAGTCGTTCCTGTAGAACTTCGAACCGCTTCAGTCGAGTTAGACGTTATTCCGCCAAAGCCGGTTCTTTCACTCACAAAAGCCTCCAAGAAAACCAACGATGACGTAAGAAGAGCATCCCAATTTGTCAAAATGAGTTCCAGTTGCGAAAGTAAATAGTCCAAAGGGGAAGATCGTAGTTTGGTCGTATTCTCGTAATTTTGGTATATCAGAGCATCATAAGCAAACTCTGTGGTTTCAACGCGCCGTGAGCGGAAACGAAAAATTTGCAAATTCCAATCTGCTTTAAGAAATTTCTTTTCCCTGTTATTAGGTCAGCGCACATATCTGAATTTGATAGGGAAACACACGCTAGCCCAGAGGATATTATGAGCGTGTCGGATGTGGAATTGACCTTTGGTTGATGCGTCGATGACGGCACAGTATCTTGTTCCAGATAAAACTGGATGTTACGATGTAGAGCCCAATGACCGCAGTTTTCTCCTGTGGAGCATCTTCGGCATTTGCAAAACCCTGCTTCAGGCTTATTCGTTGCCGTAAAATCGTTGTACAAACCGTAAGGAAATAGGGAATAGCGCGGAAAGTCGAAATGCTCAAATAATGTCATGGACAAAGTGGTAGGGCATTCGGGTCCGTACATGAACAGTCGGCATCCTTGGTCGTTATCTGCCTCTGGGAACATTTTAGTGTAGCGATTGAGCGATTCTGCTGTAGCGAAGGATTTGGGGGCTTCGCCATCCTGAACGAACACACTCGCTAAAATTTCTGCCTTAGATAGACGTTTTTCGAGTGGACCTTGTGTAGTTTCTGGGGCGTGTACTTTCGGCGCGCCGGGATTTAGTCCGGGTTGAGAGGACACTTGGGGGTAGTAGGGTGAAGGCTGCGGCGGTATAGACTGCGGAGGTGCGCCATAATAATACGAAGGTCCTGGCTGGTAGTTCTGCGGCAGAGACGAATACGGTGAAGGTCCGCTCGATGGAACAGCAGAAACAGTTGGGTACGCATAAGTGCTTTGGGACGGGAGATATGAATTCGGTTGAGAAAATTGCGGTGGATAAGGTGCGCTCACGCTTTGAGTCGGAGGCGGAGGCAGCGCATAGGAATTATAGGAATTGCTGCTGACTGGGACCGGTGCGGAAGAACTCTGGTTGTCTGGTGGTAATGGCATCGATGGTGTCGAAGCCATGGCAAAATTATGGCAAGGCGACCGCGTGCGCAGAAATTAGAACTTCGGTCCATAATCGCGAATATGTCTGGATAACCCGGCATTTATTATGTCCCAGTCCCATCAAAGACTCGGTTCAGCTGAAGGTGCCTATACGAGCCCTATGTGATGCAAGGTGTGCTTGGTGTAGCCACTTAGGCCTTTGGCGAGCGCCATAGGTCTATAATTAGCATTGAAGGATTGATATCAAGAGCAATGTTCCAGTATTGACACCCATCCACCAGAACTATGATCAGTGAATAATTGCTGTTACATAGAAGTCATATACAAAAAAAAACCAGTAGACAGCTTCGCATATATCTGCAAGGTGCAGACGATAGCGCAAGGCTGCGTATTTGTAAGGCAGTTTGCCCAAGTAAGTAATGCGATACGAGGTTTAAGCGGCGGCCGCTCGCCCCACCCATCACCTTTGAGTGGCACTTCATCACGCGGTACAAGCTTCAGCCTCTCTTCAAGGTTGCACCCTCGCTATGGGGATCAAAGGATGTTGGACGTGTAGAGGTAAATGAGCCAGAAAACCAATATGTATACCACACCGAGCACTAACAACCACATCAGAGCGCAAAGTGCGGTGTGATGCAAAGCTGCCGACTTGTGGCAATTGCACCCGATCTCGACGAGTCTGTCAAGGCTACGGCATTCAGCTATCCTGGCCCCGACAAAATGATAAAAAAAGAGCGATAGTGTCGTACAGTACACGACGCGAAAATTATGTTGTTCATGCCGAGGTGACACGGTTCCTAAACTCATATTCATGGGATGTATCCTTGTTCGAAGCGATCCAGCACGGAATGGTCTCTGGTAATGACTACCATCGAAACTGTAAACTGTCCCCTGGTTGTTATTTCATACTAATGGGAAACTAGCTCATCACCTCCGTGCGATGCAAGTCCCTCATCCGACATCTCTATCGCCCACCCTCATAGATAGCGAACAGTGGCAACTCCTCGGATTCTGTACGCGAGACTTTGCTGCCTACGAGACATTCACTAATGGGATATACTAGTCAACGAATCGAAATCGCTGACACTGGGGCCGACAGATGAAAAGACTCTAACGGAATTCATCTTGCGTGTTGCGTTCTCAAATCCATCCGATGCCTCGAATCCAGTCTTACAAGGCGTATTTGCTCTCGCATCATTACAAGTCCATGGAAGCCTAGAAAGTTCTCGCTACAAAAACCGTGTCGTTTCATCAGTCATCGAGTCGATGGATTGGTTTGACGAAAGAACGCTGCTTCAAAATTTGATTGGAGCTATGCTATTGTATCATTACGAGGTATCAAGGTTCCGAACGATCAGTATCGTTTTATGATTTAGACGGCTGACAATTTCAGCTTTCTGACGGAGCTGGCTCCAAGGGAGGCTGGGTGACATACATATGCGCAGTGAAGAACATTATCAACACTTCTCCGGCAATTTATAAGCTGCTACAAAATGAATATGCTGTATTCCTTGACTGGATCTACTATCACGAGGTGCTGGCGGAGTTCACCATCAGGCATTGGAAAGTTCCATATCAAGGATGCGGATATGCTCCCGAAGCAAGATCACTTATGATCATGCAGGGACGCGACACTCCGAAATTTGCAAGTCTGGTTTTCGTTCACCACTGTCGCTTGCTGACGAAGTCACAGATGAAGAATAGCATAGGTTGCCCAACAGATGTGCTGCAGCTTCTTGTTTATACATGCAGACAAGCCATAGTGGGCCAAGAGACAAATCTGGACAATTTGAATTTCGCAACAAGACTTGAAAAAAATATAGACAGAGAAGTGGGTGAATATGGACCTGTTCGAATGCAATCTTGGACGTCGATCGACCGGGACACTCTCGTCTCTGATCTTCATAAAATTGCTTGCTTGATCTATGTCAACCGAGCAGTCCATCATGTTTCAGGAACAGAATTTCGTCATAGGCGGCTTGTGAGAGAGGCCATGTTACTGTTAAACGATATGGTCACGTGTCAGAGCGCGTGGCCGTTGTTCATCGTCGGTTGCGAGGCTGCAACCGATGAACAACGTATTGTCATCATGGAAATTTTCGAGAGAAGTCGGCAAGATAAAAGGCGAAGATCCAGTCACGTTCATTTGATACAGTACATGGTGGAGGCAGTGTGGAAGCAGCAAGACCTGGATGAAGAAAACAAAATGGATTATCTAACAATTGTCGACGCGGTAGTGAGTGCGATCCCGTTCGTTCCGCCTTTTGCATAAGCTATCTATATCTCTCGTCTTGTGCATAAAATGTGTAGTTTCAGTCCAATACCCAAACTAAAACCACTCGCTGTTTCCACGATGAGTGACAAACTTCCCACTGTCCTTTGCCGACAGCTCGTGCACAAGTTTGAGCTGAGCCGCAACCGACTCCTCAACAGGAATCGGACCTGTGACGGTCGGGTCAAGCTTGTGGAAGGCGTCGAGGAAAAATTTGCGGATCTGGGGGTCTCCAGTAATTGCTTGAGCTGTTTTGAATCAATTCCATGAACCACACCAATTTTCCTTTTCTATGCACTCACCAGCATCTGTAGCAACCCATCCTGGGCTGATGGACAGTGTCTTGATACTCTCGCCAGCTAGCTCAACGGCGTACTTGGTAATAACCATGTTCATTCCAGCCTTAGCGATGGAGTAACCCACTACGGCAGAAATCCCAGTGATGCGAGTGAACTCCACATCGCCGCTCGAACTCGAAACGAAGGCGATCTTCTTCTCTTGGCCCTTGCGAATGAGCTCGAGGAATGCCTCAATGACATAGATGTTGCTAAACAGGTTGTTTTTCATCTGATCGTAGTCAGCTTCTACCATCATCACTCGGGGCAGCTAAAGAATATACGTTTTCGTTGATCTCATGTTCGAGTGCTTCATGCTTGCCGTGGCTATATTAGGTTAGAAACTGCACCACCTGGCGAGAAATACTGAGTTTTTCGCTTACAAGGCTGTCGGGGGCAGCGAGCTAGTCTCCGGCCCAGCAGACCCAGCATTGAGGATCAAAATGTCAAGCGAACCTCCAGAGACTTTGGAAACTTCGGCGGCAGCTTCCGCCAATTTCGTGGGGCTGGAGATATCGGTAACTATAATATGGATATTTCCCCGCTTGGAAGCAAGAGCCTCAAGTGGACCAGCAGAAGCTTTGCTTCGAATGAGAGCGAAGACTTGGTTTTTGGGATCGGAGGACTAGAACGGTACCGTCAATACGATGCTAGTGTTGAGCAGAACGAAGATGCCTGTAGACTCACGAGGTTGTCAATGAACCCGAACTATAGATATCATCTATTAGTACTTGCAACTTTGGAGGCAATGGATTTGAGAGGACTTACGCCAATGCCTCGGGTTGCACCGGTAACAGCGTAAGACACCATTTTGAGTGTGGATGGTGAACGTTGATGGTTGATGTGGAGAATAGAAATATAGTTAGGCAAGAGATACTAGACCGGAGGCTTGTGTGATGCGATCGAACTGGTTGTTTGAATGATGCTGCATAGAGATGATAATCGCCTGTTCTTATACTTCCAGTTGAACTGAGGAATACGTGCGGTGGACATGAAAAGTATCTCGTCGAACATGGTATAACGTCTGGAAAGTATTTGCGAAAGTAGGTTTGTTGTGAAATGTGTAGAAAGTATTCCCGAAGTTGATTGTCAGCGAATGACGAATTAATAATTGATGTGGAGATTTTGGTAGGGATGTTGATGACTCTGGAGCCGGGTATCGTATGTAAGGCAATGCAACTTTCTCCGAGCTTGTCCTGTTTCGGTCTACTTGGTCTTGCCAAAATCAGTCTAGCGCATCTGCGCGATGCCATACTCCCCCTACATTTTTTGCTTGCTAAGAATATAGTAACTCGAATTATACATACACTAGATTTCTGGGAAACTCCCTAGTCAAATTCGGGTAAGTTTCAATGTCCCAATAGAGGGAACGGAGTATGTTTGGATACAATCTTGCACAATCTTCTCATCTAGCACTGGAGTATTGACCCTTACTCAAATCAGGGTTCCGCGCCCTCGACTATTGGGTAGATTAGTGTCTATGATATTCTTTGCGAGATCATCAGGTAGAAGGTAGCTTTATTGCAGGTGCATACACGTCAATACCGTGTTTTTGGTAACCTAATAGCCGTCGCACTTTGAACAAGGAAGTCGTTGGAGTATTTACGTGCATCGTTTAAAGTCCTAAAGAATTAACATAAAAGAATCAACATAACTCGAGATGAGTCGACCACCGTTACGGGATCGGTACTTGATGAAATTGTGCAAGCCCTCAATTAGAGTGCGTAATACCTATCGGCGTGTTTGCGCAACACTTGGAAGCACTCATTATCGCCACTCCTCACAATCATATTGTATTGGTCCTCTTACAGGTTGGGCTGCGTGTGCCCCTACTGCTCACAAATATCTGAATTTCTTTAATGGTGTAGTGCAAGAGGCTGAGAGTTTCACAATACCATTGTCAAACGCTTCTACAACATTTTCAGATGAGGTTTCGACAGGAAATTTAGCATTTTTGTAGTGTTGCTCCGCATCTGACATGCAGTGCTAAGGGCGTGCGCCACCTGCATCTACATACCTACATACATATATGTAAGCTCATTCTGAAAACGGCAAATTCGCTCTATAAAGGGCATGCAAACTGCTCAATAAGCTCATTCCCTTTTTTCTCTTTTTCCCCATTACTTACCGACGTTTAGGGGCTTTTGGGTGAAATACTTTTACTATTCTTCTACACAATATGCGAAGTTGTCATGCATCTACTGTTCAATATTGGCCACTAGATTTTGTTTGAAGATTTATCTTTCCTGTAATACCCCTAGCATTCTTGTAATAACTATCTGTCTCGATACCGTCCTGGAAATCCACATCCATAGCTGCACATTCCTTAAGAAGGAAGTAATGTCTTCCACGATCATGTAGATGACAGCGATCAAATTGTCCGTTCTTGGAGCATCGCATTTCCGTAATTGGGCATCATTTAATGCCTTTTGCTTTCGAGTCCTCCTTCATGGGATGAGAATTGCGCGTGTCTTTTTGATAATTTTGAGCGCTGCCGTGCGAAGCTGAACTAGATACCCAACTTATGCAGTTTATACTTCGCATCATGCCTAACATCAAATACTACGGGTTGAATCTTTTCGCGGAGTACACCATCAATTTCTATCTTTCTCTCATTTTGGCAGAGCCTGGGTTCATTGTGGGACTTCCAGAAATAATGGCAATGTTACTCGTGCGTCATCATGCGCAGAACATTGTATGATTTAAACATATCCAGGACATTTTCAAGCCTCATGGGCTGAGATGCAGTTCAGGATATAGTACGAATATGTTTGATTGATATCTGGAAGGGAAGATGAACAAATTACTCACTGATATATGCATACAGTCCAGATTCGTCAACAAAACTTCCCTGAAATTTCAAATTCACGCCGGTACGCAGCATTTAACATTGCTAGGTCCGGGGCAATATCCGCTGGAAAACTCTAATCAGCATAGATTCATAACGTCTGAACCGGGAAGTATTCTCTCTTATCAAAAGATAGGATGGAAGTATAGATGATAATACAAAGGACTTACGTGACAAACTTCCCGCCATCTCCACAAGGTTTATACGTATTCCTGCACGTCCAATCCGAGTACTTTCCAGTGCAAGCAATCTCTCGGCAACATTGGAAGTTATCGCCGCCTACAATTGTATGGATTAGTAACCAAGCATAGAGTGGGAAAAGGCGTCCTTATCTGGTAGAAGGGAACAGATTAAACTAACCGGAACAGAATCCCGTAACACTGACATATGGACAGTCGTTGATGTTGTTGTACTTGCATGTCCCGCTTCCCTGTGCTCTTCTGTTAGCAATGCAAATTGCTCCGTTTTCAATGTTTGCAGGCTATCTAGAGTAACTAACATCTAGACCACCGGCCCCAGTAACTTTGCAAGATTCACGTTTCTCGAGCGATAAATCGGATTTGAACGCAACCGGTCCAGTATAAAATGATGCCTCCTGCGACTCTGCGATAGGGATTGCAAAGATGAGAAGAAAGAAGGGCAAAAAGAGGAGGGGGCGAGATCTCATGATGATTTTCTGTCAGGAAAAGCTATTCAGAATTCAGAAGGCCTTGATGTCTGAAGTTGATGGAAACGAGTGCGAGTTTCATATGTTCTAAATATCCACGCC
>JAMAHW010000184.1:0-22173 GCA_023627715.1 Periconia sp. R9002 | reverse complement strand
TTCTAAGTAATTAAAGTAATTAATAACTATACTTAGAAGCTTTAATAATTTAATAACTTTAGGTTAATTATTAAAAGTTTTAAAAAAATTAAAAAAGCTTTTAGTATTAGTAGTAGTTTAAAGCTAGTATAATAAATTCTTAATAGAAGTATTAACTATTTTAAATTTTTAAGAAAACTAACCTAGTTTATTTTTAACTACTTCTAAAAATATAAACTTCTACTCTATTTTAGCTATTTTTACTTAGTTAGTAGTACGTTCTTTTTATAAAGTTTAAATAAGCTCTACCTATTAATTAAACTTCTAAACTAATTTATTATTAAAAGTATTACTTAGATTAAAAACTACTAAAGTAGACTAGAGTAAACTATCTACTTTTTATACTAACTAAGCTAGCTTTTTTTTATAAACCTTAACTTTATTTTTAAAGTAAGTAGGTACTTCTATATTAGCTTAAGTTAAAATAAATATTTAGAAGTTTTAGATATCCTTTTCTAGTATTTTTAAGTAACTATTATATATAGAAATTTTAGTAGTATATTAACTTAGCGTCTTTTTTATTATATCTTTAGACCTAAAGCTACTTTAATTATTATTAAGTTACCTTTTAAGCTTAAAAATTTAAGTATTTATAAATAAAATATAGCTAACTAACTTTAAGTTACTCTTTATATTTAGAGAACTATCCTAAGCTAAGTTAGTAAAGTCTAGTCTAGGCTAGAATACTTTAGTACTTACTAAGTTATATAAAATTTTATATTTTTTTTCTTTACTAAAAGTTATAAAACTAGCTACTTTCTAAGCTTTATACTTAGATATATATTATAAAGAAAAAGAAACTTTATATTAAGTACTACTATAAAATTAAAGATAACTAAAACTCTAAATACTACTAAAATTTTAGCTAGATATAGTTAGTAAAGTTTAATCTAAACTATTCTAAGATATTACTTATAACTAGTACTTTATATAGATTTTTTTTAGCTTACTAGTAGCTAGCGTAGCGCTACTTATCTTAGAATAGATAACTATTATTTTCTTATTTTTATCTTTAGTAGAAAAGAATTTATTTTTATCTTTAGAAAATATTATAAAATAGTATAAAAGTAGCTTAGTAAAAAGCTTAAAAAAAATATCTTTAAAAATAACTTTTATATAACGTATTACTATAGAAACGTTATTAGCTTTAGGCTAATATAAAAAGTTAAAATAAAAATAGTCTAGACTAGATTAGAAAAAACTTACTAATCTATACTTACTTTAGAAAGCTATATAGCTAAGGTAAAAGTATCTATTAGTATACTAACTACTAAAAATTATAGTAGAGGATTATAGAATATAAATATAAGAAATATAACTAAAGATCTCTTTTTAAGTCTTAGTAGCTAACTTCTTACCCTAATTAGTAACTTAACTTATATAAAAACTATATATAAAAAGAATAGAAATTATATAATTAATAAAAACTCTCTTTTAATCTTTTATAAAGTAGGTATCTATAATTTTAATTCTAAAGATAAAGCTAGCTCTAGTATTTATACTTAAAAAAACTAATATCTAAGTTTTAAAAGCTATTTTAACTAAAAAAGGCTTAGTCTAAGCTAGAAAATAAAAAGAGCGTAGTTATAGATATTAAAAGTAAACGTATAAAGCGTAGAGTATAAAAAAAAAAGTATTAAAAAAAGTAATTAAAAGTAGTAATAGTAAAGTAGTTAGAGTAAGGTTAATAATTAAGAAAAGGTGTAAAAAAGTAAAAAGTAGAATTTTAATTATTACTCTAGGTAGTAGTATTAACTTTTTTTTACTTTATATAGTTATATATACTATATAATTTAACTTTACTTTTTTTTACTTTACTACTACTTACTAAATACTCCCTTTTTTTTAATTTTTTTACTATATTAAGAATCTTTACTATAAATATACTTTATAATACCTACCTAAAGTACTTTTTATAAGTCTAAAATAGACTTACCTAAAAAAAGAAGTATTATTATAGGTTAGCTATATCTAGCTTAGACTAGCTATACTTAAACTAGAGTAATCTAGTATACTTTAGACTAAAAAACTTTAGTAAAAAGACTCTAAATAGTAATATTTAGAAAGTATAAAGTAAGTTAACTATAAATAAAATAGGCTAGATAAAAATAAAGTAAACTAAATATAACTAAGGTAGACTAGACGTAACTAGAGTAGCCTAAGATAGATAAAAGTAGTAAATACTTATATAAAGAAAAGTAGGTATTTATAAAAATTTTAGCTATTAGTACTTTTAGAATTAAGCTAGTTTAGCCTATTATTTACTATATTTATAGCTTATTTTTTATACTAACCCTAACTTAACTTTTACTTATAAATTATATAACTTCTATCTAACCTCTACTTATGCTTTAACTACCTCTACTTAACCTCTACTTAACTTATAGGTATACCCTATCTATTTACTAGCCTAGTTACTTTACTTTTATCTATACTTTAACTACTTCTACCTAACTTATACTTATATATTAATTACTTCTACTTAACTTTTACTTATAAATTATATAACTTTTACTTTATTTCTACTTAAGCTTTAATTACTTTAACTAGGCTAGTAAATAGGTAAAGTATACTTATAGGTTAAGTAGAGGTTAAGTAGAGGTAGTTAAAATATAAGTAGAGGTTAGGTAAGAGTTATATAATTTATAGGTAGAAGTTAGGTTAGAGTTAGAATCTTACCTAATATAACTTAACCTCTACTTATTTATATTAGTAAGACTTATAGGTCTTACTAATTAATATCTATCTTAATAAATAAGCTATATATATATAATTTACTTATATATATATTTATTATAGTTAATTATTATAGTAACTATTAGTAACTATTAAAAAAAAGTAAATATATTTAATTATTATATAGTTATTAATATATTTAAATTTTATTAGGTAGAGGTAAAGTTTTAATAAGCTAAGTAGAGGTTAAGTTAAAGTTTTAATAAGCTAGGTAGAGGTTAAGTTAGAGTTATATTATATAAAACTCTAACCTAACTCTTACTTACCTTACTAAGACCTTTACCCCTACTTAACCTCTACCTATTTACTAGCCTAACTTTAACTACCCTAACTTAACTCTAACCTAACTTAGTAGATATACTCTACTTATTTACTAACCTAGTTACCTAAGCTTAGTATAAAAAAGTAGTAAAAAAGTTATTTATAAAAAGTATATATAAAAAGAGTATATAAAGAGGTATAGTTATATAACGCGTTATATAGGCGCTAAGCTCTAAAAAGCTTAGCGTACGTACCTAAAAAAAAAATTAAAAAAAATTATAAAAAGCAGTAAATATTACTATATTTTAAGAGAAATAGTATATTTTAATAAGGCTAGGTATTTACGTTAGTTTTATAATTATATAGAACTAATAGAGGTAATTAATAATTATAGACTTATTATAGGCTTTTTATAAAATTACTTAGTAATACGTCTACTCTTTTTTTTTTTTTTTTTAACGTGTATTCTTCTTCGTAATTAATTAGTAAAATTAGTTATAGTATTAACACTAGTTTGTAATCTTATAGTAACATCCTTAGCTAGGGACGTGCACACAGTAACTATTGGTCACGTGATTGAACGTCTGCCCTTTTATAGAGCTCTTCTACTAAGCGGTAAAGAAAGGAAAGTAGAGTTCTATAGTTAGCGCGAACCTGCATAGAATTACGCGTTAGCAACGTTAGTCTTTGTTTATCACATATTAATTATATGGCTAGAAGCACGAGATGCTCATACCTATTTATGATATTCTCTTTCTTGATCGTGAACGTTGCTTTAAGCTTTGCCGGCCTCGCCTTCTTCAAGGGAAGATACCCGTAGCAATGATCTGGCTGCGGTGTTTCCAATCGTATGTTCTCAGCTACAAAACTAGAAGCCAGCGGCAAGAACTGGGCGCTCAGATTCGGCTTTGCGGCACGTTCGACGCCCGCCATGCCACCCCGAATGGCAGGGACTAAGAGCAATATCTCTTCCAATGTGTCTATACCATCCTGCTCTGACCGCGACCGTGCTACAGGTGCATTGTCTCGAATCTACTTGGCGTTTGGGGATGGCGCTTGTCGTGGCTTGCGAAGGTCGGATACATGGTGCTCAAGCATGCTTGGAATCGGGGTTTGTTCGTCGTAAAAGATGCTGAACAGCTGTAGCTTATCCTTCGGGTCCATTCTATCGCCCAATGTACTCTTTCCCGGTGACCACGATCTTCGAGATGGCGATGACGACATTGAGGGACTGTTTCCGCGCAGGCTTCGCTGAAGGTCGCAAAGGTTTTCCCGTGTAAGCGGACGTGGTGGTGTATAGTGCTTGCACTGCAAATCGGGCACGCGTTGTGGAGTAGCCCCTAATAGCAGAAGGTGGGGTGAGGATAACCGAATAGGGGTCTCAAATGTTGAATCGCAAGGATCGGTTGGCTCTGGAGGTGGCGATGAGAGCTGGTGCTGGATAAATTGCCTACCGTGCTGGGTCAGCAGCGCAATGGTATCTGGAATGTGATCAGACCGTACCTGTCTCGTGCCTGTCGCTTGGAGCACGACCTGCCGGCTTGATCGCTGCCTTCTGAACGCGCACGCTTCTGTCGCATGAGTCTGGACGGTATGCGATGGTGATTGAACGTGCGAGTGTTGAGCGGGCTGGTGTTGGCTGTGTGTCAGACCAAAGGCGATTAGCAATTCCTTATACCCCTACTTAACCTACAAACCAAATTTCCTGAAACGAGTCACTACTAGATCCTAGTCAAGATGGATCTGCTCGCAAAGTGCCGGGGTTGTCTGGTCTTCTTTCCCTTACAAACTTTATCTCTGTTGATATACTATTACATACATGTTGTATAGTTGATATTAGAAATCAATCGGCCGACGGCGACTGACATCTCAAGATTTTCCTTGTTTTCAAATAGAGTCTAAAGTACGTTCTCCATAGCTAGTACCGAAGTGTTCGATAGCCTTTCGACGGCCATCGGTAACTGCCCTTTCCTTGGCCTTCTGAAAAGCTTCACCTTTGTTCCTGCAGCCTAGGACATACCCATACCCGGTGGCCTAGAATGTATAAGTGTCAGGCATGCAGATATGATTGATGAAAAGACATCAGTAAAGGTGCCACTTATGAGAGTCACTCGCACAACTGCTGAAACCCCTAAAGATATCTCTCATGTATCCAAGTCAAAATCAACGTGCATCAAGCGTCAATACGAATTCACGTTTATAAACAAAACATGGCGGATCGTACAAAGTCGGTTTTGGCTTCACAGATCTCGCTTGACTAGCCGTGAAATCCAAAAAAGTTGATTTGCCCTGTCCACGACCTGCTCGGCATCGATATGCTCCCTTATATTGCATTTAGTGTTACAGTATACCACCGCGGCTATCGACACTGAGTGACAATCGGTTAAGTCTTTATCGGAACTATCACCTGGGTGGATATCATGCGTTGGAGCTGGCATAATCGTTGGGTAAGAGGTAATGATGTAGGGTGTTGACCCTGCAAACGTTTCGAGTTGCCGCGATCGCAGATATAGCTAGGGCAAAGTAACGATTAGGAGTTCTTTAGCCCAACACTACAAATTAAAGCATGCAGCATTGGAATCGACTTTCAAACATGAAATTCAGCCAGCTTAGCAAGCGTCAGCTCTCTTTGTCACGAATCGTCCTACGCTTCTTCACCAAACCGATGCGTTATTACCATCAGCGCAAGGTCTAGGCCAGTGCGGGTTGGCCACCTTTCTGCAGGTGCACCGCCACGTAGTTAGCTTAGTTGCTATGGTACTTTGAGGTACAGAGTTACGACAGTCTAACTTGAATATCGCTCCTTAGACTCTATAAGCTACAGATAAGAAAAGGCAGCTTTTAGTGAGTCACCTTCAAGGTACTAAGGATACGAGTGCAATCACTCCTTAAATTATCCTAGAGTATAACCTTGCCCTACGTTTATAAATCTGCCTTGCTGCGCCATAGTAGTACGCGGCCCACGCATAGTATAAAGACAGTCTCGTGAAGTCTAACCTGATTAGGCACTAACATTTTCTAAGCCACCCTCGTTGCAGTATAAGTCATTAGTCTAAAGTCATTGCGCTAGCTTATGAATAACGGCAATAATATACTTTCTAAAGAAATTCATTATAGTTTTGGGTGTATGAGTTTTAAAGCTCTATTAATTATCTGTGTAACTCCGATAGCGCAGGAATTATCGCTAAAATCGATAATACTTCACTGGCTTTCACCGCGCAGCTATATGCTCAGCATATTAATTAATGTTCCCCTACTCGTACAAGAACCATTATATTTAGTTTTCAGATGTCGTTCTTAGTATGGTAAATTTTTTACTGTGATGTGCTATAGCAAGAAATTTGAGTACATGTGATAGATACCTAACTAGGTATGCGCAGGTCACTTTGCGCTTCAAGACTATATCGAACCACTATCCCTAGTCAACGTCATCTTAACAATTCCGGTAAGGATGGTATCCCTGCCCGTAGTTGGTATTGTGATCGTCTCTTGGTCTATGCATAGGTTGTGTATTGCACACATCTGCAAAATAGTTGGCAACGCAGTTTATAAAAGAATCTTCTGTCTGACCTCGAGATGCTATCCACTTCTCCAGCAACCGTCACTCAAATATCTCAAGCAGCAATTCGATCGGGCACTGACAAACATGCATTATTCCACGCTGCTGCTCAGCTTAGGCTTCGTTAGCCACACTCTTGCGATAGCGAGCGCTCCCGTTGAGATCGTATTACCTCAGGGCAGCGGACCGTTCCGTTCCCGACTCTCTGTTGCTGAGCTTGTTGATAGCTCTACACCCGACCCGTGGAATGCCAGCCACCCACGCCGTACCATGATTTCGCGCTTCGATCCCATCCCTCGTGCTGAGTGCGACTCACTAGTCCGCGTCCCATACCTGACTCCAGCCGTCGCTGCCACCCAGAACGAGTATTACGGTCTCCAAGGTTGGCCACCTATTTTAGACCCGATCCAGAGCGGGTACGAATTCTTCCTGGAAGTCTGCTCAGGAAGCAGCATATATGGCAATGGTAGTAGTAACGCCTTAGAACCAATTCCGAAGGCGAGCAAGCAAGGGGAAGGTTGCGACCGTGAAGTACCAATCCTCGCAGTCTTCAGTCCAGGTCTTAACACCACCCGTCTGCTCTGGTCCAACATGGCCCAGGAACTTGCCTCACACGGTATTACTGTGATTACTATGGACCATCCTTACGACACCAACGTCGTCGAGTTCCTCCCGTATTCTTCCTCATCTCCCGACGTCATATACGGCGGGCGCGTTGACTTGCCCAGCTACGAACCTCCCTACGACTGGTCAGCATTCGAGAAAGGAGTCGAAGTTCGGGTCCGCGACGTCTCCTTTCTCCTTGACACCCTCAAAGTTCCCCATCCCAAGCCAGGCGATGAAAACCAACCTGCCGATGTCGTCGTGCTGGGTCACTCATACGGCGGCGGCACCAGCGCTACCGCCATCCTCCGTGACGATCGCATCCGCGCCGGAGTCAACATCGACGGGGCAATATTTGGTGGCGCCGTGACGCAGGGGCTAGGCGGTGGTCTGACCCAAAGTGACCCCAACCCCCCCTATGTTATGTGGGGTCACGAGGGCCATAACACCAGCTCGATTAATGCTGACGACGGTATGTGGATGCGATTCTGGCCTCTAATTACTACCAACAGCACGAGTCCCGCAGGATATGCCCGTGAAGTCACCGTCCGGCCCAGCTCGCACAACTCCTATGTCGACTTGAATGTGCTGGTCGACCTGGTGCCGGGTTTGCGGACTAAGATTGCTGGCCTTCAATCTGCGCTCGCGTTGAACCAGATTGGCCCCAATGGTCTCGCTGGGTCTCGCGTGTATGCTGCTTTGGGGAAGCATCTTGGCAGTTTCTTCCAGTTTGCTACGGGGAGGGCCGCTGAGTCTGAGTTTTGGAAGAAAAAAGGTTTTGGCGATAGTGAGTTCCCCGAAGTGGAGATTCTACGGACTGGATAGGCGTTGGTGAAAAGGCTTAGTTGTATATATATACTCGTAAGGATAATATATTTGGGTATTTCGAGCTCACTATAGCAATAAGCAACTTCCCCCACAGTGAGACGATTTTCAGCAGAGACCTTCCGAGTTCTCTGGCTGACAACAAGGCTGGGAAAGTGAACTCAAAGTCATAGGTCTCTTCAATTCGGCAAGCAGTTGAGCAGACCCCGTCTTTTTCCGCAGTCTACCTAACAGAGCTCGAAAAAGCATGCAATCCGCGTCTTATTCATTTGTTTGCGCATCTTCTCCAGGAATCTGTCGACCGCCTCTTGCAGGCACGCGCTCCCCGGTTGGAGCACATCCAGAGCAGCAAGCTGCATCTCGTCGTCAGGCATGTTTCCATTTTCTAAAGCAAGTCAACGTGTCCACAATCTTGAGCCAAGAGATGGAGCATCAACAATTACTACCTTACCAGGCTACCCCTCAGTCATGTTAAGCAGCCTCCCTCAATTAACTCGATTTCTCGAGGAGTTCTGATGCAAGGATCTGGAGACGATAGCGCCGCGCCTCTAGATTAAAATCACTTTCTCTAGCGCTAACGTCTACCTATTGCACCGCTGGCAGGTGAGAGGCTGGGAAGTCATCGTCATAGAAGAAGCATATTTGCATGGAGTAACCGGATTTAATCAAGCAAGGAGCTTATGGCGATGTGATTGAGCAAACTTGCGGACCGTGGAGAAAGATTTCGGAGAAGAATCCGCCGTTTCAGTTTGACTCGAAGTTCAGGCTTAAGGAGAGGGATAGGGTAAAGAGAAGTTTGAAAGAGGTGAGGAGGGTAGCGGTGGAAATGGCGCATTGAGTGATTGCCCATGATTCCATTTCGAACCGGGAATTAGAGCCAAGGCGAATATAGACGTTACATAATGTATATAAAATTGATATTGATCCTCACAGAGTATCGCTACCCTGGGTATCGACACAGGTGGAGGGGGGGTACACTGGGTAACGTCCTTGGCCAGGACGGGCACACAGGCAACTAAGTGCGCACGTGATAAGATTATGTAATGATTGTTACATAATGTATATACATCTGGTGATAGAATTTGGTAATGGCATGAAACGGCTGTTGATGCTTTGAGCAATCTCCTAGTTGTAGGTCTAGTAGAATATGCAATATCAACCAGATCGCAACACTGAACAACAAGGGCTACCTCCGCCTCACATCTACCGTCTAGCACACTTCCAGCCATCACACTCTCCCCGCTCTTCTCCCAAAACGCCGAACGCATCACTTATCCCGTACTCCCTAAAACAGCACAACCAGGACAAAAGATTGCTCCTTTAGCACTCACCCAACCAAAGCTCTCCTGGACCCGAGTTGCCCGCTCCGCCCGCCAAGGTTATTCCCCCAACTCACGAATATCTGCCAAACTCCGTGGACTCTCGGATTTCTTCCATGTTGGCGTATGATTCTACTCACCCTGGTTCGTTTGCGCCACCCTGTCAATGCCAAAGCCAGAATTGAAGCGGGGCGAACCGAGACCCTTCGATCCCGTTCAATCCTAGATAAGGACTAGACGCCAAATAGACAGTTGATTAAAACTCGTTGCGTTTGGAAGTTGAATATCTATGAGGATTTTTTAACTGTGTTGTGCTACATCTAATACTCGTGTTCTCTACTACGCAGTCAACCCTAACACAGCACGTCATCCAATTCAAACCAGGTCTGTTCACTTCAAAACCAATCAATGTTGTACCCAAAACCCAACCCAAATCCAACCCTCCCATCAAAAAGCTCCCACAATCCGCGAACCCCAAACCGAAATTTCTTCAATGCATACAAGTCCAGATACCAACTCCACCCCGCCTTCCCGCCCTCAACTGCGAACTTCATGCCCAAAAAGCTCCAACACTGCCAACCCGTATTCGGTTAAGCGACAGTACATGCATATTCATGTATGTACCCACGAACCACGTGGGTTTTGCCACCAACCTATGATTGAGCTCGGGGTGGCCGTATTTATATAGACCTCAAGTGCTACTTATGTAAGATCTTTTCTCAATCTAGTTGGCCGACGTCCGTGGGGGTGCCTATTGAGTATATACTGTACGAAATTGTAAGGGTTGGCTGGGGAAGTACGTGTGTGGTAAATAGGGGACGAGGTGCTGGGTTGATAGTGGGCCTTGGGTTTGGACTGGGGAGATAGTTGGGTTGGTTTGTGTAAGAGTAGGCGAAGAAGTGTGGTCTCTCTTTGGTAAGGGCCTGGGAGTTTTCTCTTCTTGATTCAACAATGTATGTCTCAAGTGCTTAGACTGGAAAGTACTTACTTAGGGACGCGGACGATGGGTGCTATTCCGGCATACAGTGCTGCCATACAGATCTGGCCTATTTTTCGAAAATTCATCAGCAATTGTGTGTATAAAGGTGCCATGAGACTCACCGGTTGTATCAAGGTCGAATGAGCTGTGCTCCATATCAATCAAAATCCCATCGAATCCAGCCGTCTTCGCCATCATGGGTAGCTCGACGCTCCGCACGAGTTTGACCGAGAGTGTGTATGCGACTTCATCCCGCGCCATCTTCTCCTTTAGGGAGTTGTACAAAGTCACTTCTGCCATTTTTCTGTGGTGTGGAGTCCCGAATCCCGATGAATGTGTGCTTATGATATAACCCAATGCGCAATGGGAAAAAAAAAAGTCACAAAGTAGGTAATGCAGTCAAAACGGACGTTGACAAGATTTCACCAAAAAAGAAACATCAACAACCTACCCAATTATATACATAATATTAGTGTACACAGTGCACAATGACTCCTCCCCACAAAACCGCACGCTCACACATGCAAAACCCCGATGGAAACTAACTACCGAAACCTCCGCACCAACCCACCCCATCCAACCCTTCAAAAGTCCCCACGGGGGGTATGCACCCGAAAAATCTCCCTCTCGGCTTTTCTCGCAGATCCCATCACGGACCCCCTCGATTAATCATTTACCTCCTTTAATGCCTCCGTATTGGATGCCCCCGCCTTTAATGATTCCGCTTTTGCTGCTTAGGCCTTAGCCTTAGCCTTTACCTTACGTTCCTTCTTACGCTTACGCTTTGCGTTAACTATATCTTAGGTTTTAATATTTTAGAAGACTTAAATTAAATAGTTAGGCATTATATAGGTGTCGTGCTACTCTCCACGCGACCTTATGTCCTCAGTAGCTATACGTATAGTTAGGTGATCTTAAGGCTCAGAATTGCTGGGATGCTAGGGATTCCTATAGGAATTAATTAAGAATTTACGAAAAGGTTTATTATTAACCTACGCAATAACTATATACTTATACTCCTTAAGCTAAAGATAGTTAGCGACCTCTTGAAATTACTTCTCTACCTCCGCTTTTAAGACTTTATCGATAGTCTGCTAAAACCACTTAATAGATATCATAGCTATTTTGATAATATGTCGTTCTGCAAAGGTAAGGTGTAGGTTGTATATAGTGTTGATAGTAAAAAAGCAAAGAATAGTTTTTCGTTGTAGGAATTTCAACCTTTGTGTTACATCTACACCGCCTATTATCGCCCGCGCACATCACCACTACATTTATCCCCGGTGTTTATCCAGGTATATAGGTGTGATTGGTATGGTTGGGTGTGGTTGACACCGTACTACTAATAGATAGATAGATGAGACAGGGAAGAAGTTGTTGCAAGATATAATATTACTTGATTGATTTGATGTGATTTTATTGTTTGGTTTGTTTTCTACTTAGAACCTTTTCAAAAAACTTGGAAGAAAAGGAAAAACAAACTCTTCTGTATACCTACTCATGAATAACTGACGGTACGTGTACGTGTACATTCACATTCCATTGCATCGCATAATTCACCACCTAATACCCAACACCCAACAAACAAATAAAAAAGTCGCATACGCCCCCCGAAAACAAAAACACAACGCCACAAAAAAAAAGAAAAACAACCCCCATCACCCTCTCAAAAATCCCTCCCCATCATACAAACTCCAACTACTTCCCGGCGTCCCCTCCCCATCCCCCCTCTCATCCGGCGGAAAAACCTGAATCCTGACCACATTCGGCGTATCCACGACGCCCAGGGGTGTACTTCTACTCCCCCTACCGCTGCGTCGTTTGCCTGCTGCGCCGCGGTAGCGGGTGTAGCTGTTTCTTTTCGTAGTAGGGGAGTTGGGGGAGGAACAAAGACGGGGTTTGGGGGATGGAGATGAGGATGGGGAGGGGGAGAGATTTTGGGACGGACGAGAGGGAAAGGGCGGCGTGGACGTCCAGAATTTTTCACCGTCTTCCCAGATGGAGGAGCTGCGGTCTTGGGGAGTGCGTGGACGGTGGTGTGTTGAGGGGGAGGTATTTGGTGGTGAGGTAGGAGGTTGATGAGGTGGTGGTGGAGAAGAGATGTTAGTAGACGGCTCGGACGGATTTCCTTCTTCCTTTTTCTTCTCCTTCTCCGCTTCTTCCGATGCTTGTAGTGACGACGCTGGCGGTGCATCCCCCTCCCAATCCTCACACAACAGCAGATCCCCCACCAACCTCCTCTCCTTCTCCTCATTCCACGTCGATTCCTCCTCCTCATCCTCCTCTCCATTTCCAACACCTCCTCCCCAAATCTCCGTCACCCCCTCCTCCTCATCCAACAACCCATCCATGAAGCTCTCCTCCCCAGGCAACCCAATACTATCCTCCCTCCCCAACCTCCGATACCGCCTTACCTCGCGCGGGGCGCTGCCGCGCTCGGCGTCCGAGTTCATGCGGCGGAGTTCGAGGATGCTGGTGCGGAGGGGGGGGCGTGGGGGAGGGTTGCGGGGGCCGGTGAGAGGGGTGGCGGCGCTGCCGCTGGGGGAGAGGGTGGGGATGGTGGAGAAGTTGAGGGATGGTGCTGGTGGGGGGAGTTCTGCGTGTGCGGGGCGCGGAGAGGGTGGTGGGATAGGTGGGGAGGAGGAAAAGGCTGCGTCAATTAGGGGTTGCATTAGGGCGGTGGCGGAGGAGAGGGAGGTTGGAAGGTCGGTGGTGGTGGTGGTGTCGCGCGCGGGGAAGGAAAAGTGTGGTAAAGGGGGAGACGTGGTGGAGGTGAACGTGCTGCTGGTTTTGGAGTGGTCGAAAGGAGTGGATTCATGTAGGCTGTGGAACGCTTCGTTGCTGAGAAGTGCTGGATCGATGGCTTCACTCTCCTCTAGAATGGCGGTTTGCCGGATGGGTAGGTCGAACGCGGAGCACCGACCTTGTTCTTCGCGTTGCTGCTGGTGCTGCTGCTCATCAAACGTAGAAGACGGGATCGTCTTGGGCGAACATGGGGGCGAGTCTTGCGGTAAAACGTGCGACGAAGTCTTTGTCGTCGTCTTCGTCAGCGGCGATGGTGTTTCTTCCAAGATGGCGGAAAATGGCGATGAGAAGTTTCGTCTCGTTTTTGGGCTGCTGCTGTCGTGTGCGGTGAAGACGAGCTGTGGATGCTCTGGGTCGTACTCTTCGACGAGAGGGGAGCGAGTCGGACTTGGTTCGAGGTTGACAAGCATCTCGAATGGAGATGACGCTCCTGGACCTGTGTCGATATCGATTGCATCGTTCCCGTTACTGTCATCGCTGTTCAAGGGGGAAGACCGAGATAGCGCGAACGTCGGCGGTGCGTTGGCAAAGTCTGGAATCGAGGCTTCTTGCTTATATGGATTCGGGAACGTGGGGATGTAGAATTTGGAGTTTATACTTCCCCGATTGTTATTGCGGGATGTGTCGGAGGATGTGCTGGGTTTGTATGTCACCACTGGTGATCCGATAGGGCCGTGGTCGTAATTCACAACGGAGAGAGTAGGCGAGCTAGGCGTCAACGACGCGCGGATCGAAGTCGCCGTCCTCGTCGTCGCGAACTTCAAGTCCGGAGCGAAAGTCGCCGTGCTCGGGGGTTGCGGGAGAGAGCGCCTATTGGTAAAGCCCAAACCAACGTCTATATTTGCTTCGTTCCTGGCGATGCTGGGAGGTGACTCTTCGTGGATGACATCCTTCATAAGCGCCGCGGGACTCGAGGAGCGACTCCGTGCCCCCATCACTGTAGGCTCGATGACGAGCCGCACGCAGTTCTGTCGACGGTGTCCTTTGCGCGCGAGAGGGCTACCTTTGAGGTTCGAAGGTTTCCCTGCCGACATGGGGGCCGAGTCCCATTGGAAGGGATTCCCGTTGCTGCTTCTCGTCGAAGAGGCTTGCGTTGAGGCTTGCGAGAGCTGGCGTGCTGGAATGCCATGATTCTCAGACGCGCCTTGGAGTATAGACGAACGTTTCCGCCTGTCCTCAGGAGAACCGTATGGTGTGACTGAAGTTACCGATCTTCGTTTCGGCGTCCTGATACTTCGTGACATGAACGAACTTGCTCTTTCTAGGTTCTGGCTACTAGGCGACGTCGAGCACAACGAGTGCCGGAAGTCAAGCGGTGGATCCTGCTGCGTCGAAGACGAGGACGTCACCGAACTCAATCTCGTGATGCTCCCCTTGATCGAACTCTGGAGCGTATGGTGCTTCCGGTGCACCACGACCGTGTTATCCCTCACCGCCCTGGGCGTCACAATTCCACTACTACTATTCCTCGGATCGCGCTTGGTCACTTTCCTAACGCCTCCATGAAACGGCGCGCTTCGTGCAAGCGGGCTGCTTTGATTGAGAATCGTCGTATCCGCCGACTCGAAGCTCGAATTCGACATGCGCGACGGGCTGTGGCTCAACAAGCTCCTTCGTCTCGCGTCGCTCCCTTTCACGAGTGCGATTTGCAAAGGAAGAGGAGGTAACCCGCCTTCCGGCGCGTTTCCAGAAGCCTGGCTGCACAGACTCGCGGATCGCGCGTGGAGTGGAGGTCGCTGTTGTCCCGCCGCTCCCTTTTCGCTCACCGGAATATCAGCGATCGAGTTCGAGCGATTTGCACGCGTCACGACTTCAGGTTTGGTGACGGGTCTTGCCGTCATACTCCGTCTCAATGGTTCTTCCCCCGCGCGCGTGCGAAGCGCATCGTTGCGCAGCAGTAATGATGGCGCTCCCTCGTCGCGAAACACTGGATGATGCTGCAGCAACGACTGATCCGACGTGCTTCTCACATGGCTGTTCCTGGGTGAAGTCGTCGATCCATTCTCGCCCGGCGCGCTCAAAACTGGAACCAGCGGCGATGGCTTCGGACTCTCAATCACGGTCGACAGCGGCGGCGCGCGGATCTTGCGCATGCGCATCGCCCTGCCGGATGGCCTCCTGGCCGAAAATGGCCACGAAAGCCTCTTGGGTTTCTCGATGAAGCCTGGGGGTTTCGGCGGCGCGTAATATTGTGGGACGATTGGTGATTCCGACGGCGCGACGACGGATGTTCGCCCGACGTCGTGGACGGTTTCGACGGACGGAAGCGCACCCCATCCCGTCTTGAGGTTGAAGGGCAGGATTCTGTGCTTCCTGAGCACTGCGCGGGGTTTAGCGATGATGGGTTCTTTCACGGAGGATGAGGATTGCTGAGCGAGGATTACGCCGCGCTGTTCGAGGTCTGCGAGGAGGCGTTTATGTTTGCGAATTGAGCGGATGAGAAGGCAGACGAGGGTGATGATGAGACTGAGGAGCACGACGCCGAATCCCGTGGAGATCGCGACGACGAGTGTTGGGCGCAGGCTTGGAGTAGACGCGCCTCGCGATTGAAGGCGAGCCATGTTGGATTTTGTCGAAACTTTCATATCTACCGTTTTGTTGTGAGGTTCTTGGTCGAAAATAGATCGTGATACCACTTGCTTTTCGTCAATCGTACGAATCCCCTTGTCGCAAACCTTGGTGCCGTATAGATTACCACTCTCTTCCTTTCTATTTTCTCTATCCCGTCTCTTATGCTCTTGTCCGTTAGTCGCGAATCGCCCTATCTCTTTCTCCCAAGTACGAACACACGGAACGTGTCCGCGGCAATATCGTTTAGCTTTGCACGGAAGAAAACAAGAGGAAGGGGCAAGGTAAACATAACATGCTAGTTGTGCCTCGTCGACCTTCGACGGTTGTCACAACAAGCCACTATGGAATGGAAGTCAAGGTATGCAAGATAAGGGACCAAAAACATAACAAACGATGTCGAGGTTGGGTTGGTTAACAAGGGAGACTGTGGGGGAGCGCGGAATGTGGCTTTAGGCTAGGCCGGGCATTACTGACGTTTGAGCGTCATGTGGTGACTTTTGGTTGCTTGCGTGTGATTTTTTTGAGAATTGGAGCTGTTTTTGTCGCTGGTGATCGGGATTGTTGGTATTGTGAACTGCGCAAGTAAAAAACTCGACCCTCTCCACGACAGGAATCCCCACCTTTTCACCAAACCCACCCAACCTCAACCCCCAAAATATAAGGGTTTCAAGGACTCAGTATCCTTTTCAGGCACTCACTCGTTCACCTCGGCTCGCCCAACTAGCCTCAGGGAGACCAAGACCTCGAGCTGCGAGCAGCCAAATCAGGAGAAGACGAAGAAACATTCTGTCGATTTTGTCTCTCTATCGATAACGAAGTTTTGGAGTAAGGAAGACATGCTTTCGTTCCTCCCTTCTCTTCTTTTGCTCGTATCCCCATCTGATCTAGTAATGCCTGTGGCGCGTAGGGTGTTGCTACCTGTATTAGAGTGAGCGCAGGGATAATGATTAGCAATGCAACTTTCTGTTAGCCTAATCGGTGGCATTCACATTTCTCGTTACCAGCACTTTATACCGCGTGGAAGACAGGTAGATGGATCAGTGAAGGTTCGTAAATTCTTCAGTTTGTCGTTACGGGTATGTGCAACAAGAGCGGCGGTAAAGTGTGCGTCGCCGTGCAGCTTTTGAAAGTTGTAAAAAGGTGGAAAATATATACATAGAAAGAAGAAAGAAGAAAAAGAGACGACCTGAATAAGAAAATTAAAGCCGCAAACGATCATTTCCTCCACGTAAAAAGCCCCTTCGCGGCCATCTTCTTCGACTTGGGCGGCGGATCAAACTCGGGGACATCCTCGACTTCCATCTGCGCCATCTTAGCCTCCGTCCTGCCCCTCTCCAGCTCCTTCTCCACCTTCTTTTCCCTTGACCTCCTGCGGAAACTCATCACAAAGCAATAAGCGGCAAACGCGACACCAATGCCTCCGACAACGCCGCCAATTACAGCGCCGATGAGACCTTGCTTGAGCCAGGCGTTCTGCTTGGGCGGGACGTACGCGACGGGGGTCGACTTGGGGCAAAAGGGCACGGGCATGACGGCGTTGTTCTTCTGGACTGCACGGGCGAGGAAGAAGTTTTGCGAGTCGTAGTCGGCCATGAGGTAGACTTGGGTGAGGAAGGCGGTGGAGAGGTAGAAGGGGGCGGTAGATTGCTCGTCGCGGTCTTGAATGGGGGTGATGTTGGATTGGTTAGAGAGGATTTCGGCGGGTAGGGTGACGGTGAAACCATCGTCCAGGACGATGGAGAGAGTGCCGTTGAAGGGGTTCTTGAGCTTGAGAGAGTTGTCGTTCCATGTGTTGTCCTTTACAGCTCCGAGTCGTGAGATGAAGTTTTGGGTGATTTGGTAAGGGAGCGAGAGCGGGTACTGGTCGGTTGTGATTTCTGCGGTGAATTTGTCCGGGCGGGACTTCATGGAGGGAAAAGCCGCGGTGTCGAAGAGCGAAACATTGCTATTTGGGTTTGCGGAATCGGTGAGAACGATGTCTTTGACGAGCACGCTCATGGGGTTTAATTTGGATGTGTCCATGGAATACTTGGCCACGGGGCCGGTGAAACGACCTGAATCGTAGCCGCCGAAGGTATTGCTGCCGTTGACAGCACCCCCAGCACGGTCAAAGCCTTGCCCAACGTAGAGCGAATACGTTCTACCGGCGATCATATCACGGCTAGCGAGATCACGAAGAACAGTCGAAGAGTCGCCCATGCCGACCATGCTCCCGATAACCGAACCTCCCTCGGCCACTTTCACGGTAGAGTTCTCAAGAAGGGTCTGTGAGGCGCCATCTGTCTCGAAGTAATGTGTGTAAAGGCGAATAATATCCTGGCCGAAGAAGCCTTTTGTTGTCACGTTGCTGTTGTCAAGTGTTTGGAAATTCTTCTGTTCTGAGAAACTAGGCAAAACATGAGTGAAGGAAGCACACAACTTTGAGTACGCAAGCATACCTCGTCGAGTCTCTAGGCTGGAAGAAACCGCCGGTAGATGTGTCGCAGTTCTTCAGGGTGCTGTTACCGCAGTATGAACGAGCCGCGAAAGAGGTATGGTTTTGGGATAATGAAGGCCACAGGCTGTGGTTCTGCGGCGGCGAGCCAACGCCGATGAAAGACCCATATTGGAAGACGGGCGAGTCGTGCACAGCTCTCTTATGGATATCGACATAGACGGGAGGCCTCGAGCAGTTGAAGGCCAGTGTTGACTGAGCAAACAGCACAGAGGCACCAAGGTAGAAGACGACGGAAGCCATGACGGCGGGAGTGTTCAAACGATGCTCGGATCCAGCAAGCGGCACGGTGGAACAGAAGATGCTGATGATAGACGTTGTCGAGGCGACGAGAAGCGTTGAACAGCAAAGCAAGTAGGAGTTTGTTGTTATTCAGAGGATTCGACCCTCTCTTCAACCAAGACTCCAAGAGTGTCGCCTGGTCAGCTTATGCGGCGAGGACGGGTGTCTTTGTAGGCCACCAGCCTGGAGCCAGTCCATGTTTGCACGTGCAACCCGTCATGCATGGCTGATGCTATTCTTGCCGTTGCCTACCATCATTTCAGTTGGCGTGAGCGCTTGGAGAGGTCAGCGAGGTCGGATGAAGGATGATGCGGACGGGGGCGGGCCGTGATTGGGTGGGGGGAGGTACTCCAAAAATACCATCAGCGCTACCTCGAGCAGATGATTGGATGACTGCAGCCCTTGCCGCCCGTTCCTCCCCACTCGTCCTCCCTTGCTTGAACCGTCATCTTGGATGGACATCTATCATTTCTTCTGTTCCTTCTTTGAGCCGCCTCTTCTTCATGGGAAGGAAGGACACCCGCAATCTTATTCCCGTACCACTGCGATCAGCATCTGCATCTGCATGGGTCCATCTCAGATAGACACCCTCGCGCCCGCATCTATATTGAAATTGCCAGCAATAGTAACATGAGACTGTTCAATACTTATGGCATTCATCATCCGGGCCCTCCCGTACCCATTAGGTAGAAGCTAGCTGACTGCTCTTTCACAAGACAGAAAAAAAAGTGGGAAAGGAAGGCGCTTAGTTGGTGTATCGTGCAACTATAGACCAAGTCAGCTAACAGTTGCATACATTAATGCAGTCGGTCCATACTTATGCAGCCACACTCTCCCACCAGCGAGATTTAGCGACCACATATCCAACCCCGCCAAAAGGTCACCGTTCATTCATATTCGAATCCCGCTTTCCTTTGTTTTTCCCTGGTCGAACCCAAGGTTCTGTGGCGAAGGCGTTCGGTCGTTGAGTGGGTGGTGCAGGGAAAGGAGGGGAGCTTACGACTTTCAGGCGCGCGCTTGCATGGACCAGGCAATTTGAACACAACGTCGAATCATCCGCACTTCGCTCACCCTTCACTCTTCAATGTACACGAACGAGCTGAAAGGTTTTAAAGGGAGAAAAAAAAAAGTTCGCAATTATTGTTTTAAAGAAAATAGAGAGGAAAAAATGAAAAAGGTGTATATCGCTTCAAACATAAACACACACAAAAAAAGACGTCTTCTTTTCATACCCGTTTATGTACAACAATGCATTGATTGCTATACAGCTTCTCTATCTCTCTTTTCCTTCCATTTCAACCAACGCACACACTCACTCACTCAACCGTTCCCATCGCGTCAGATTAAATCATCAAAGCAGCACCCAACACCACGCTGGCACCGAGCATGCCGAAGAACTTGAACGGGATCTCGACGCTGTTGGCAGCGCTCGAACCAGCGGCACCGCCCGAGGTGGCAGGGGCAGCCTGGCCGTTGGGGGTGCGGGTGGGCTGGCCAGATCCAGGGGTAGCAGTGCCTTCGGAGGGGGTACCGGCGAAGTGGCTGCCTTTGCCAGCGAGACCGGGAGCCGTGCCGGCACCCTCCTTCATGAACGCAACAGCCTTGGCGGGGATCTTGGGGAGGAGGGTTCCCTCAACAGCCCAGTCATCGTCCTTGGGAGGGCACTTGGAAGGGGTTCCGCTCTCCTTGGCTCCGGCGCTGCCGGTGGGGTCCTTGGCCTTGGAGTAGGCTTCCTTGAGCTTGTCAAAGTCCTCGTTGGGCTCGATCTTTCCGTCCTTGAGCTCGACGATGCCGTAGTTGTTGGGCTCGACGGTGTACTCGTAGGCAAGACCACCAGAGTAGACGGAGCTCATCTTGTCCGAGTAGATGGCGGCAACCTCGCCCCACTGACGGTTAGGCTCGATGCATCCGTGCTCAGATAGGAAGATGGGCCTGGGGAAGTTCTTGTAGGTGTCTACCTTTTTCTGCCAGCCAGCACCCTCGAAAGTCTGGAGCTTGTCCTTGAAGTCGCACCATGAGTAGTCGTTGAAAGCGAAGAAGTCGGCACGCTCGTCCTCAGTTCCGCAATCAAAGTAAAGTGCTTGCTGCTCGATGATTTCGGCGACATCGGCGGCGGAGTAACCGACAGGGATGGGGCGGGGGGAGCGGTTAGAGATGTACTGCTTCATGTCACGGGTGACGGCCTTGACGAAGGGGGCAGCGTTGGAGTTGTTCTTGGCGTTGATGACCTCGTTTCCGGAGAACAAAACCAGCAAGTTGCTGTAGTCCTGGAAGGCATCGATGGTCGCAAACACGGACCTGAGATACTCCTCGTTGTAGGAAGCGCGGAGGGTCTTCTCGTTCTCACGGTTGAGTGAGTATTTGGGGGTGTTGGCGTCCAGGGCGAGGTAGATGCCGGCATCATCGAGCATCTTCATGCCCTCGTCGTGGTTTTTGGAGTTATCAATGGTGTAGATACGGATAGTGTTGATACCGAGCTTCTTGAAGTTCTCGACATCACGCTTCAAGCCGTCGAGATCGAGCAGAGGGTCCTGAGCATCGGCAGCACCACCTGGAAACAGATATGAGTATATCAAACTTGATTGATTGCTAACCATCTAGTCTTGTCATACCTGGCTGATAAGCCACTCCACGGACATAAAATCGCTCGTTGCCCTTGTAGAAGGCATTGCCCTTGACTGTGATGGGGGTGAGGTTGCCCTTTGCGGCGACGACGGCCGCGAGTGCGGCGAGAGTGGCGAAATTCTTCATTTGAACAGTATGGTGGAGAGTAAGGAAAAAAGATGGGAAGAAGCGAGCAATTAAAAAGTAGTAGTTAGGGAAAAGTGAATATCGAGTCTTAACGAGTGACTATGAAGTGGGAGGACGGAGCAAATCTTGAGAACAGAGGCATTGGAACGGGCGGCGCTGTATTTGAACGCGCGAAACACTTCCAAGTCTTGGTAATTGACCAAGTCCGCATGTGGATCTCGCAAGAAATGCCAACCCCGCTGAGATGTCTGGTGTTGCTTGTCTGCCAAGTTGCCAGCTTGTGGCGGACAGTTTGCCAAGGCGTCGGGCGGTCGCTGAGAGGTGCACGGCGGTCCGCCCAGGCCTTGGTCAGGGGCAATTGTAATGACTACTGAGAGGCCTTCCAGCTACAAAAGAGCCTGCCAATGGCCATGGCCTTTTCGCCGTGGAGCACAGCCTCGCCCTGAGACGCTTACGACACCTCATCCCCAAGCGGAGATGGTGGTGTCGCTGGTCCCGTGCAGCGCTGTCCGCCGCGCCTGCTGCTAATAAGGGCCTATGCCATGGCGTTCCTGGCAGTTTTGAACAGAAGATGAGATGAGATGAGCGGGCTCGGACACAAAAAGACGCGTTTGGCGATCAGGAGCCGCAATCTTGATGTGGTTACCGTATTTTCTCGCACATAGGAAATACGCCGTCGCACTTAGCAGCTTATTATAGTAACTATATATAGTTAATTACCTAATTTGTTAAATACTAAGTATTAAATATAATTACTATACTATTTATATAGTAATTTACTAGTATACCTAATATCTATAATATCTAAATTATTATTAAGTTTAAATTAACGTACTCTATAGGTAAGTTACTACTATAGGTAAGTTGCTAGAGCCTACTAAGACTCTATTAAAATTAAATAATTTATAGTAAACTATAGTAAACTACTATAGTTTATAGTAATATACTA
>JAMAHW010000183.1:0-22621 GCA_023627715.1 Periconia sp. R9002 | reverse complement strand
AGCGAAGACAGCCAAGAGGGAAGAAGCGACGTAGAGATACCGAAAGTTGCAGTCCTATGACGAGAAAATTTCAAATTATTCAACGACAATTGCACGATCTTCTCCAAGAACGTGCCGCCTCAAAGCAAACACGAGCTTTACACCAACGCACTAGGCGAGATTACCGAGAGTCCGATTCACCAACTGATCCATAGACTAGCGACTGGGAGGATAGCTGAAAGCGTTAGTCGGTGCGTAGAGTTCAACGTGTACTTGAAAGAATCTAGGGAGAGTATCGCAGCAACGTAATCGTGGTTGACGATATAGGTACTGTTGTTCATTAGATTATATAGGAAACCTACTAGCTAGTGGAAGAGAGATTGGGGGTATATAGAACTTATATCGGGACAGCCTCCACATCCCCCCAGGAGTAAGGCAGTACTTAGCACTATATGATGCGCGGTAGTACCGACCTCCGATCCTTCTCAATTAGGAAGTCAAGCGCCCTGTCCCAAAAACGCGTGCATGCAACGCGAACCCGATCTCATTTTTTCCTTTTTGTAGTCTAGCGTGGCGCTACCCTCTGGTTTATGTGCTTTGGGTCTACCGTGGATCCTAACAACCTTCTGCTCTTGATAGTAGGGTGTGCAATAAAACTGCGCAGTTATTCCGGATCGCAGAACCCCCCTTTGCCATTTCCATGCCCCGTGCACGCTAACCGCACCCCCTTTCGCTATTAGCTGCGTCTGTGCTTGCCTTCCTGCCACCCCCTTTAACGATTTGATTTCTTCCTGTTTCTCTCGTTTATTGTGATTAACTCACTAGTTGAATTAAACGTCAATCGCTTTTTCTTTATTCCTTTGCTATTGAATTGCAAGCACGCCTTTCTCTACACTCATTTTTTTTTAACCAACCCTCGATTCCTACCCTTGTTTCTTAGCATTTTCAAGGCTCTTTGCCAATTTTGAAACTAAACCAATTGCTATGCCTCCATCCTTACTCCAGAAACCACTCGTTTCGAAGATCTTGTGGTATACGTACGCCATCCCTCGCACCCGTTTCTCGCATGCAAGACCTGCAAGCTGGCAGTGCCGCTCGCCACGATCCCCGCCCACTTCAGCGCCTCCAGGAGCCATAACTATCGCGTGAACGACGTGAAGCAGCTTATGGATGCATGGGTCGAGCTACGCCTCCATTCTCACCCCGTATCTCTTGTCAATTTCACCGACCTAGCCGCGTGGCCGTATCCAACCCGCCCACCTTACCCGCCACCTCTCCCGTTTCTGCCTGTACACCTTAGCCTGCACTGTACATTTCGCGATCCCATAACCGGCGCTAGATGCACTACCATTAAGCGAAAACATAAACAAATTGCCGAGTATTGTGCTGCACAGCATTATTGTGGCAGTTCCAAATGTTTGCCGCACGAGGTCCGGCTAATGTACATAACATAGAAGACTGTTAAACCCGTAGATACGATGGTTGATTCCAACCTTCACTCCTTTTTTACGTATCTACGGCTACCCATTGACTACATTGCTATATATAGCACATATAAACATCTCTCCAAAACTGTAGCCGTTCACAGCTGTGTGTTGAACACAGCTTATGCTCCACGTTCATCATTCAAATGTTACGATATGAATACATATTCTTCTTTCACTAACTGTTCAATGGCATTCGCATTCGCTCTGACCACCTCCCATGTCCTGTACATCAAGAGCTGATTAACGATTTTGCTGCAGTTAGTAAAGAAAGGATGTCCGACTTACCCCAACGCACTCACAGAAGAGGGCGATTGGTCCTCCGGTTTGTAGACAACTTAAACCCTCGCATATGCCTATGTCATTCGTGCAAATCCCTTCACAAGGTCCTGGCTTCTGTTGCAGTTGCACTTGTTAGATATATGCTCGCTATGTCTAGGCCGAGCACTTACCCTAGGTGCAACACTCGCCGCCGTAGCACCCAACACTCCGATTGCAATTGCAACAAGTAAAGTAGAGAAACTTCTCATAGTTAGATAGTCAAACAAGGGGAGAGTATCGGTTGCAGTCTACAAGAACTTGCAGCAGTATACATAAATATATATTATCTTGCAAATGGTGCTATAGATTAGTCAGTTTGCCTACGTTATTGTAGAATCTGACGCCAGCACTCAAGGATAACATTCCTAGCAAGAAATAGTTCCATTGACTTCCCCTGTAATCTGACGCCACACTCCTAGATCCTGTCACAGCAGAAAACAACACCAGCGGCTTCTTTTGTAAGCGGACGAAAGTGCCTCGAGCTACTTTACAATTTCATGCTAGCATCTCAATGTAAGAATCCCCTCTTTTTTACAAATGACATGTCTCCTATCCCTAATTCTACACAGTTCTCCAGAACCAACATGTCTTTGGATTGTATTCTGCTACTAGTCAGTCTTGTGTTTATTGGACACATTCTTGCCTCAAACACACCTGTGGACTCTATCATTTCAATCACAACCAAGGACGTTTTAGAAGACTTTCTTGCGACCAATGCCCTTTCTCTGGTTCTGTTCACGGCTTCCTGGTGTCCCCGTCATAGCCAGAAAATCTCTTTACTCGATATTTTAGCGCCGAAGCTGAACGCAATCGGGATCCCATCGGCTGTCGTGGATTGTCAAAATAAAAAGCTTTGTACAGACAATGAAGTCAGCAAATGCCCACATTTCAAAATCTTTAGAGACGGCTTTGGCGAAACGTATATTGGTGGCCACACGACCGAAATGTACGTTGTACTTGTGAACTGTGATTCTGAGACTGAATAACTCACACAAGAGAAGAGTTTTGGCGCATATGGCCCGGCAAGTTTTTCCCGGCTTGACTACCATCAGCGCTTCAAATGTAGATCTATTTCGAGCTGCTGATTCGGTCGTTGTGATCGGTTATATAGCAGAAGATGATGCGGTGTCAAGCACTGCATTTTCTCGACTCGCGGAGACGTACAACGGCATTGCACTCTTTGGTCAAACTTCTGACTTGACTTTGGCAAAGACAGAGGCCGTTGAACAGCCAACTATAGTCATCTACCGGGATTTTGCAGAGAAAGTGGCATTGAGCACAATGAATCCCTTCGAGATTCTAAGCGCTTCGTTCGAATCACTCATCACGCCGCTATTTGGAGAGATCACTACGTTAAGCTACAAAAGATATGCCTTGGTATGTATGTCAGAATATGGTCAACCCTAACCTCTGCTTGGGTGGTACTCCTTTTAATCGCACACTAAGTCGGTATCCCCAGACAGGGCTCCCGTTACTCTGTATATTGGTGGAAACGATCGAAGAGCGCGAGGGATTTATTGCCGACTTAGAGGAACTCGCCGAAGCCTATCGCGGTATTTTACATTTTGGCACTATGGATCCAGCCATTTACCGTGCTTGGCCATTGACCCTCAATCTTAACACAACCACCTTCCCCTCCTTCGCAATTCAGGATCTACGTCACAATCTGAAATACCCGTTTATGCAAGAGAAAAAGGCATCGTCCGCGGACATACGGCTATTTGTTCGTGATTTTCTTGATGGAAAAGTTGAACCCGTAACAAGATCAGAAGCCGTTCCTGACATGCAAGAAGGCCTCCCACTGCAAGTTGTGGGCCATACCTTCCAAGACATGGTCATCGCCAATGACAAAGATGTGCTTGTCCACTTCTGGGCTGACGGCCCGTGCTGCAAGGACTGCAATCGGTAAGCACCGCTACCTTTCAAGTAAAAGAAGGGTCTCAGGTATGATTCTAACCTCTCTCTTTCTCTAGCATGGGCCCGATAGTTGACGAGCTCGCACGTCTTTCCTTGGATCGTGAGTTAACATCCGCCCTCTCGGTCGTTCAACTTAATGTACACCGTAACGACGTTCCCTGCATGTTACCTGGAGCGCCCACTCTGACGCTTTTCCGAGCTGGCAATAAGGATGTCCCTATTCATTATACGGGATCAGAAACACTGGCAGATGTGGCACATTTTATATGGGAAAGGGGGCAGCACAAAGCGGACATGCGTGTAGCAGTGAAACAGAGCTCAATGTCTCTATTCGTCGATCAAGTGGATCATCCTCGGAGAGCACATGATGAGTTGTAGATATTCAGTGACAGTCATCTGAATTATCATGGATATCATGTATTCAAAGCCCGAATATACTGCAATAAGGATCAGTACGCCAGCAATGGCAGGGGAGTGGATGATATCCATGTGGGATGTTCAAGAGCACATGGTGAACCCGAGAGGAGTTTGAAGAATCTCCGGCAAGAGGGAGGCCGTGCGGCGGTAGGCAGTATGCGTATAACAGAAGGTGTATTGTAATGAATGCTGCATGTGATGACATTACATAGTTCGTTTCGCACTAATGCAAGTCGATAACATCCGCATCCGCGCTGATCACCTTCATCGCGCGATTCTTTAATGGCATAGATGGATTGCATAGGGTCCTGGTCTCTGACGCGATGGCTAGTGCGCAGGTTTGGGCAGCAGATCGGAGCAATCCACACGCTCCCCGAGAACGACATGTTCCGGGTTGTTGCCCTAGAGTTGGGGTTGGATAAGCGGTACGCTTAGCGCTTGGCTGATTTACCGTCTAGGGAGTTTTCTTATGTCCGCCACTAATGTCCGTTGAGCCGAGAGGGAAGTGCAGGGTATGTTACACAATCGGCTGGGGGCGCGATGCAAGCCGATTACACCTGCAGCTATACTGACCGCTTTCCCTGTACGATCCCCTGTTTAGTAAAAGCGGCCACATAGAGTGGAGACACTAGGGTTAATACCTGAACAGGGCAAGGAGGGTTTCCATCGAAGACTCGTACCCGACGATAATGTTTCTGGCGTCCAGTGTGCAGCGATCGTGGTTACTTTTTCCAGGACAGGAAAATGGTGATCCACAAGCGGGAAGTTAGTTAAATATAACACCATACAACGTTTTCATGATTGCATCCCCTCTCTTGCTAGAGCCCATGTTGTACGACTGAGCCGCCTCTCACCCCATCTTGTCCGCTAGTAGTTCGTCGATCGGAAGAGATCCCAACAATCCCTTAGTATCCACAGGCAAAAAAACGTCGTTGTGGCCTCCCACCCTGTCGGATCCCACCAATCCTTCCAGACAATGACTCCTGAAAGCTCGTCTGCTACGCTCTAATAGCCACACAGCACATGGAAAAGCCGACCCTCATCCAGCGAACAGGCGGCCCGTATCAAGTTATCCCGCATCCTGAGATTGGGGATCAAGTCGAGCCAAGAGTGGTCCGCCGCGGGGTCACTGATTATGTAGGTATAGGTGGGCAAGAGGATTAACATTTGGGGCATGCTGTGATCTCCTTTCGATGACATCTGGTTCTGCGTCATAATATCCGACCAATTCTGAAACTATGACCGGTGGTACTGCTGATCAGTAACTGGTTATTCAATCATTATCTTAGAATCGTTAATAACTTTGTGCCCGTTTTAGTTCACGATAATTACAGCCCTCAGACTCAATATTCTCTCTATACTACTTCAGAAAAACGTATACAACTTACTACTTACATCGCCTAATGCGTTTCGTTGTGATTATGATAATTGTAAAGGAATGTGTATTACATTGCAATTTCTGGAGACGATCCCATGTTATTCCTCAATCTGTTTTATGTACGTCTGTTTCTAAAGTCTCGATCTCGTCTTCTGTCTAATCCAGTAATGCGGTCGGCCTCTTCGGCAGTAACATATTGTATTCGTTGCTTCTTACGCTGGCGCTCCTCTTCGACCGTCTCCGACCAGCGGTTCATAAAATTAGACCACTTTGACCTAAAAATCACCCATTTCGACCGTGATGAGTTGAAACTATCTTTCCCTTTGAGGGAGGCGTTGCATTGTTGCTCTAATTCGGGCTGCGGCGGGGCAAATAGTGTGTTGTAGGCTGGCGGTTCGACTTCGTACTCCGCAAGGAAACTAGCCGAGGCTGAACTCGAAACATCTATTTTGTCGGTGAGAAATGTTGAATAAAGCGGTAGGTTGGAGGGTTTCGGTTATACCTTTGTTTGCTGTGCTCTCTTGTCCAGGCATGGTGACTCTTCGCAGGTTTGACTGAAGATGCCCGAGCATGTGCTCGGCTGATCAAGAATACATCACCGGCAACCAAGCATTATATGGATGAATTTTCCTGGTCACCAAGTAAAACGCAGGTCAATACATGTAATTTGTAATCTCCTTGCATGTCAAAAGTTTTCGGCCTAGTCTCGAATTAATGCATTCCCAGTCCAGTCTTAGTGATAAGCGGGGTTACACTCTAACACCGACGACCGCAAAATCCAGAATGGAACATTAAAGAGCAAGCACGACCTCAGAACTTCCCATCCACCGCGAAAACAGATTCATGCCTTCGGCAGCCTCAAGCGAGAACATGACGCCGAACACAGTCTTCGAAATTGCGGCTAGCGCTGTACAAGCAAGGCACCGCATTCGCCACCATATCTACGAGACACCCCTAATTCCATCCAGGATGACGCGCAAGAGTAACGGCGCGAACGTTCTATTTAAAGCTGAGAACTTTCAGCTCACTGGGTCTTTCAAGGTTAGAGGCGCGATGTCCAAGATCTCTGCTGAGCTCTTTGGCGGGCGACTTATAACTGCATCGTCAGGCAATCACGGGATAGGTGCCTCATATGCATCGCAGGCCCTCTCCAAAAGCCTCACTGTCGTGCTTCCTGAGACAGTCGTACCTGCAAAGTTGGAGAAAATCAGATCTTACGGGGTGGATGTGATTCTACATGGTGCTCAAACGGGCCTGGCCGAACAGCACGCGCAACAGCTCGCCGCTTCAGAGAATTACACGTATATCTCGCCCTATAATGATCCCTACATCATAGCCGGGCAAGGAACAATTGGACTCGAGATACTAGAACAATGCGATAAAGTCGACAATGTTTTCGTCGCTATGGGGGGCGGCGGGTTGATCAGCGGCATCGGCGCAGTCATGAAGGCTTTCAGTCCACAGACCAAGATATATGGTGTTGCTGCAGCCAATTCAAAAGCACTTGCCGAGTCCATGGCTTCCGGGCACGTAGTCGAATCCGAACATCGAGCCACCTTGGCTGACGCCGTAGCCGGCGGTATTGATCTGGACACGATTACTCTCCCACTGGCGATGTCTGTAGTAGATCACGTCGTCGAATGCGAGGAAGAGGAGATCATTGCGGCTTTGAGGGCTCTTGCTTATGATGAGAATATGATTGTTGAAGGTTCTGCTGCTCTCGCTCTTGCCGGCTTCAATAAAGTTGCGGAGAATCTCTCTCAAGAAAACAGCGTGGTTGTCTTATGTGGTGCGAATTATGACCAAACTGTCATTAGAGAGGTGATCTATGCTCGTTAAGTAGTAGCTGCATGCACGAAGCAGGCGGTATATTATGGGTGAGCTTTTTATAAGGATTCAAGCGCCGTAATAGGAATGGGACATAGGGAGAGTCCTATATTGTTGTTTCACCATACGTAAATCAAAGCCCTGCTGTGTATATAGAACACCCCAATTCTTACCAACAAAGATGAGATGTATGCCCTGATTTGCCAGCAGATTAAGCGACGCGACTTTGTAAAGTAGCCTAATCTTACAGCTCCATATTAAAGCAGATATTCGGATAGCAGCCTCATGTACCTGCCATAACAGTCTGAATATTCGACATACGCAGGTTAAATTTGCGTCAACACGAGCTTACGTTGAGCCATCCTAGTCATGCCTGCAAATGCTCAGGATTGTAGTGAGAGAGAGATCAAAGGCGTAGCACAGCAGCATCACAGTCAAACTTTAGTAGTTAATTGCTGGATCTCATATGCATGACTGGGCGTGGTCTAAGTGCTTCATTCGCATAAAATGCTCTCAAGGCGTGCACCCTCAGAAGTTGCACATCGCTCAGACCTTGGCACTTCATCCTTAGGGAGTCATATGTGTCATGTTGCTCCATCAAAAGTAGTCTAGTATTTCTAGTAGCAGGGTGCGCATGACAGGTATGACCATTCGTGATGCAGGCTTAAGAAACCGTCTTCATGGCTGGAGCAGCGCTATGTCCGTGACAACGGTCTTAGCACGCCGGAATTCTGTGTCCCATCTATGATTGCTCTAGCGCTGTTTATACCTGGCTGTCAGCTAGCCTGGCCTTGGACAGCTGAGGCTCATACGCACTAATGGGCCTACTATCGGCCCAGCGATTTACGTTTGCGACGCAATGACTGGAGATTCAAAGCTATTTCGCATATGGGCTACGTTCGCAATCAGCGCTGGTGGTGCGTCAGCTGCATCGCCAAAAATAGTAGGTTTGCATCCCCTGCTTGCATCTGCGATATATGATGCATTGAAGGATAGGAAGGGCCGCGCTGTGATGACAGCATGTGCAATTGTTATTGGGTGACCTGCACCTATACTACTGCGGCAATATGCTTAAGGATACGGGCCAGGATTATATGCGCATATGTTTGCTTAGTAGAGAATGAATCATGCAAAGATGGCTGTGCTTGATGAAACCCGAGGAAATGATCGTGACTGCCGTAAGGAGCTATGGCCATAATCCGGAGATAGGTCCGACTCCGCGACAGTACTTATGTCAGATTGGATGGTATTCTGATAAATCACAATAATCGGGATCATTCATTGGATCGAAAGTGTAGTGTAAGTCTGTTGTTCTCGCTGAATAGGCGATGCGGCCGGTTTATTATTATTTTTCCGCCTATTAGGGCATCTGATCTTTTTCCAAGTCTTGCTTAGTACGCCTATCTTGCCTTTAGCCTCGTATTCCCTAATTTCTTGGCTTTTTCAGGGTCTTTAACAGATCCTCTTTGTCTAAGCGCTGTATCGATGTCCTGACAATCTAAAAGTAAGGGCGAGATTATAGCGTCTAAGTTACTTGCGTATGTAACGATGACTCTCTTGCCATCGATTCTTCCGTAACCCCTAATCTATACACATGAAAACACTGGATTAGAACCCATTTAGCTCCTTCTCTGTCCACTCCCATAGCCTTTTGGCCAGTTTTTTATCTTTCCCAAGTGCACTCGCCTTCCCTCCCACTCCAACCGGGTGATAGTACTCTCCGCTAACTACCCCCTTGCCAACTGACGCCCAAATCTGATTCTTCGCACCTTGTTCAAGCGTCTTTGAAAATGGGGATGCAATTATGAAAACCATGCGCCAAATGGACGACACCCCTGACGCACTAGACATTAGATTCGTGTGTACAAACCCCGGATGTACCGCTGCAAATGTGATGCTCGAATACAAAGTCGCAGCATGGCTTGCCCAAAGTAGATTTGCGAGTTTGGTTTGGCCGTAGCGTTCAAAAGCACCGATGTTGGCGCAGTCCGTCTTGAGAGCGTCGAAAAGTATGCCGGATTTTGGAGCCATGCTGTGTGCGTCCGAAGATACCATTATAGCGCGGACATCTGCGTTAGGTAGTTTACTGGTCTTCTCGAGGAGTGGAAGAAGTAATTTCGCTAGAAGGGCGTGGCCTAGGTAATTTGTTGCGAACTGGATTTCGTAGCCATCGGGAGAGAGGGAGGGTTCTGCACCCATGATGCCTGCGTTCATCATAAGGATGTCGAGACGAGTGGATTTAGAGAGTACCCTCTTAGCTGCTGCTTCCACAGAGGACAGTGAGGAGAGGTCCAATTCGAGAAACTTGATAGTGGCTGGAGTTGAGAGTTCAGACTGTATATTATTTATGGCGGCTTCAGCTCTGGAGGCCGAACGGCAGGCGAGCCATATTTCCAAGGGATTGTGGTGGGCATATTCGAGGATACTCTGTCTACCTATGCCAATGTTGCCACCAGTTACAAGGATGACTTTCCCAGTGAGAGTAGGAATGTCTTTTCTGGAATTAAAGGAAACCATGATGAGTTGAGGTGCGTCTGTAACAACTAAAGAATATGTAGAGTGAAGTCCTTAAGCTTAGATTGAAAACTAAATCTATGATTTGTGTTCTTAACAACTTAATAAAACAATCTGCTTACTGGTTAACCCTGAGCTTTTTTGTCCGTGATGCTGAATTTAGTTAGCCTAGTCAACCGGACCAATTGGACTGGACAAGTTGGAAGTCGGCCGGACGAGTTGGAAGCCCGAGTTTGAGGTCGGAGACGCCAGCTTAATATGTCGATCACCTCCCCATTATAGGAAATGATAAGAGATATAGCAGATTGGACAAATTATAGAAGTCCTGTTTCTATATCCTATTTCTCACCACCCTGGCAGCTTGGAAGAAAACCGGTAGCTCATTGATTAAGAGGCCAAGGGACGTATGTCCAAATGGAACGACTGCGCTATTGACGCGTCATTCCATCGGAACATATGGCCTTTCGGTATTGGATATAGCTCGAAAATACCTCTAATTTCGTACATGCATCTATGCAAAGCGAGCGTGAACGGTTTTGTTCAGCTGGTGGAGGTTCAGGACTATTTTCAGCTACGAATAACCTGGGGCCCTGGCTACTGATAAGGTAGGCTACACACATTTTGGATTATGCAGATTAGCCAAATCCCGATTGTAAGCATCATCTGATTAGAATTTTCGATAGAGTCTTTTAATCATCCTCATACTTGGCTACCGTTCTATTGGGTTTCGCACCATCAAACGGACAACTGTCCTTTAGATTGCATTGTTCTGCTTGCAGCAAAATCCATCATTGTCTGTGCAACTGTTCCTCGGCGCGATGTCTACGACAGTGCCTTGCTCAACGCGCAAAACGGACCATGGGGTTCTGTTGCGAAACTGAGATATTCATAGCGAAGAAAAGCACGATAAGACTTGGAGGAGCGTAAACCCCAGGATATAAAGCAAGATCATAAAAAGGTAGGGCGAGGAACATGACAGCAGACTGAGGTCTAATCAACATCCTTCGATGAGATTCCAGTATCACAATATACTGTCCTACACCAAATCTTCAGCATAAGCTAAGTGTATTGCTCACTGTCCTTCATTTGTGGTGGGTGGGTAAGTGGCATGGCAATACGCAATTCAGATGTTTCGAGATAATCCATCAAACAGTTGAGGATTAGCGCCACCGACTGCCGCATCACTTTCCGACATCACATGGTTCCCTGGCTGGTCGTTATCGTGCACCCTTCCAATCTCTGCCTTCTAATGCTGAATCACCATCTAAAAGCTTGATTACCGAAATCTTCGGTATGCGGTTATCCTAGCAACTGCTGCGGAAAGCCGTCCTAGCTGTTTTGTGGTACTGTTGTGTTCCTATGGTGTATGTGTGCTAATCCTCGCTTACTGCATGAAAATCAGCTCTTCGGCTCGAACGACCGTACAGTTGTTTCTATGCTTGGTAACTCATGGCCGTGGGCATATCGCGGTATTGGACGTTCTTGTCTGAGGTATAGCACAAGCGGAGTCCGCGTAGGCAAAGCGCAGACTGGAGGTTTGGCGTACGCGCCACTCTCGATCTTAGTTTTTCTTCACGCCTCAACAGCATTTTAGCGGTATAAAAAACCAGATACATTTGTTTCAGTATAAAGAGCAGCTCTACAAATTCAAGGGAGATCTAAGGAGCCTTGACTCTGAGAGTGAGGGCGAGATCAGAGCGTCTCCTAACAAAGCAGTACGTGCCATTCTTGAAGGTATTCTATCCTCAGACGTGGAAGCTTTATAACCGGGAGCACCTACAAACACGCCGCCGCTCACACCTTATTTGCCCCAAGGTTGTCAACAGGTGCTTCATCCTTAACGCTGTGCCAAAGCTTTTCGATCCTTTCCACTGACTCTTTACTTAACCCGCCCTTCTTCAACCATTTTGCCGTTTCTTCAATCTGCGCCAATTTGCTCACCCCAAAGATAACTGCATCCCCTGACTCGGTAAGCGCAGAGTTATGCCCAACCCACCGGTACGCCAACTCTGCCTTACTCACACCCTCAGCCTCGGCAATGGCGTTCCACTCGTCCAACGCCGCTCGCAGCGATGGCTTGCCGTACAACCGTAAGTACATACCACCCATAACCTGTGCGTTGAAGCGGCCTGCACCGGCATCTAGGTCGGCGGGCGTCTTAGCTAGGAAGCCTCCTGCAAGCGGCGAATATACGTAGATAGACATGCCAAGCTTACGCAGCGTGGGGAAGAGGATAGTTTCAAGGTGGCGGGCTACCGGAGAGTAGTTTGCTTGATAGACAGTAGGCAGAACATAGCTTCTTTCTTTTGCGACATCGTAGATACGCTGGACTTGCTGTGTAGTGAAGTTTGAGAGACCAAAACGCTTAAACCAGCCTCTTTTATACGCTTCGTCGATACCTTCCAGTGTCTCTTCAATAGGCACTGTGTCGTCCGGCGCATGGATGTACAAGATATCAACCCGAGACACTTGCAATCTAGCTAGAGAGTCCTGAACATCGCGCAGCACGCCCTCTTTCGTAGCGCTGCCCGGGTTAAAGCCGCCTGGTAGCTTAGTGTCGATAGTGAACGATGTACGAGCGGGCTGCTTGCCAAGAGCTTCCTCGGAGCCCACGTACAAACGCGCGGTGTCAATATTAGTGACTTCGGAGCGGTGGAGGATAGAAAGGGCTTCTGAGATTGTCGAAGGGTCCGAAAACGTATCCTTGGGGAAGGCGTAGCCCCCGAAAACGGCTTTGATGGGGACTACTCTTCCGTTCATTGTTTCAACAAGCAATAGAGGTTGCCGGTTATTAATGGGCGAAAGCAAAGTAAAGCAAGACCAAAGATGCTGGCAGTGAGGTAAATCTGTTCGCTTTTTCAACGAAGGCTGCTTTGCCTGTATATGTATTCATTCATGCATCGTGTACAAGGATAGATGTCTAATCAACACGCCCTAAAGCCCGGTATCTCCGCCATATTCGAAGTATCTAGCTTCTTTTCTGCACATTCCGTTACGCAATGCCGTATGTAGACTCTAATATAGCCTCTTCTGAAATCGCTGAGACAGTATCAGTGGCCAATTTAGCTATACTTACATAGGATGGGAAGTTAGCAGCGCCAGTTATATACCAGAACACTGCTGTGCAAAGAGAAGTGAGCAGTGGAAGCCGATTTTTTGCAGCTTGCTTTTTGCGCAAGTACGTAAATTAAGCCGGCTTTTGTCCGTAATCAATGAATCTTATCACGCCATTCTACCGGGAGTATACGAACAACCACAATGTAGATAAGATTACACCGTTCAATTGCTTATGATTCAACGAAGGATTATATTAGTAAGGTGATGACGGTACGCAGATTACAAATACAATGATTGTTGGGAAGCGAAGTACGAATTACAGAGAACTCCGGGCACCTCAGCGGCTTTGACTGCGTAGGTCAAATAACCTCTAGAGCGTATACCTTGGGCAAGCTGCGTAATTTGTTACGTTTCTGGCAAGATATGAAGCAAGCCACTAGGAAGATGGCCCACATTCCCGTATCAGATCATAGGGTTGAGTAATGTGATTTTGGGACAGTTGAGATGTAAACGCTACTTGCATTTTATCGGTTCAAGAGGTCGTACCAAGACCTTGATATAAAAAATATGATACAATGACTAGATGCCCTATTGGAGGGAAAGCCTTCTCAGGAGCGTGAAATCATCGGCCGTGTAATTAAAAGGGGAATTGAGGACACTTCCTTGCGTTTCTCAACGTATGTCTATCATTGGATCAAAATCGATGAGATTTTCCGGTATGCTATTTGATGCTTCATGAAACCTGTAGCTTTGGACACGTTGATGAGCCCGCTTTCACACTATCGACCCCGTATTCCCTTGAGTCTTCCACGCATCTCATTCCATCACGAACGCGTTCAAGAGGGAACACCTTATTTGTAAGCGTTCGCTGATCTAACATTGGCGGCTCTATAACGCACTAGAAGTCTAGTGTAGGCATTCCCAGAACTGTAATTAGACCTGCATTCATGACGGAAGCCTAGAGACACGGGCATAAAGCCGATACCAATGTGGAAGGATTACAAACATGGCATGAGCTAGCCACTAATAGAATGATTCTGTGATGGGTTAGAATACGTTGAATGGTAGCTTTTCAAAACAAGGTCAAACATCTTGTCTTCCACATTTCATACCCCGACCTACATAACAGCCCTCTGATCACTTTTAACCACATACGTATCCTACACAATCCAGACATTGCATACACACTTTATTGTACTTCCATATTGTTTAGCTTCCGCAGAACGCAATAGTGAATTGAAGTGGAAGTCTCTTAGCGGGCAGGTTATGACGCAGCCCCCTGTCTACTAGTCTCCAAAAGCTGTAAATACGTGTCTTTCATGCACTCCGCTAGTGGCCGGTATCTTATCTTCAGAAGCTTATCTACTTTACTACCATCAACGTCATAGGTAGTAGCCTGCGCATCCTTCCACGCACCTGGTACTCCTGCATCGATCTTCTCTTCCAATTCAGGCAACACTCTCCTCGCTTCATCTCGGATGAGCTGCCAGTGGCATCGCTGTGCCGCTAAAAATCGCTCGCCCCCAGCTTCTGGGACTTCTACAGCTGCCAACAACGCTTCCGCAACATCGCGCACATCCACCCAGGAGCCCAAGTGGTAAGAATTGTAAGGTGGGGGTTGTGGCGACCGCATGACAAGCTCCCATAACATCTGGGTTGACAAATTCAGACGATTGAGGTCGATTGATCCTACATGTGGACCAAAGATGGCGGCAGGATTGACGGAAACGAAATCAAACGTAGGCTTCGTGTCGCGAACCCAGTTCCACATGGCTCTCTCTGCTAGTGCTTTCGACCCCATGTAGGCAGTCATACTGTCACCCGCGGCAGCCTCCTCATAGGTCAACGGGTTCCAGTCCTTAGGAGTATATGTTTTCCCTGGCGCGTGCCCCAGCGATAAATCAAGAATCGCTGTAAAAGAACTGACGTGAATGACGCGCTGGAGGGACTCGCCACCGTAGCGAGCCGCTGCTTCAAGTATCGCGACACCGCTTTCAATGGCCGGATCGAGAACTTGACTTCTAACATCGTCGACTTCATTGATGAGTGGAGAAGCTGTGTTTATGACGGCCTTGATCGTGGATAAGTCAAATGCTCTCTCGAAAGATTTTACTTTGGTGATATCCGGTACATGAACAAGAGAGAGCTGAGCGGAGAAGTCTGGAAAGGCAGCATGGACTTTCTTGGAAGCTGACTCGGACCGAATGGTCCCAATAACATGCAGTCCTTTGGCGATGGCCTGTTTGATAACATGTAGCGCGAGATAACCATTAGCTCCAACAACCAGAATACTCTCAGCCATCGTGGGTTACCAAGTCCGCTTGCAGACGCGTGAAACTAGGAATGGCTAAAAATACTTCAGCAGATAAGAGAGGTGCTGGAACGAGTAAGCATCTGGAGATCTTGTTGATGGTAAAAAATATAACCACAAATCAATATGGGTGCTCCTGGTCATTAAATAAGAATATTCTATGGTAGTAGGTTGCTCATGCGCCCTGATTGGTATCTCCCTTCCACGAGACTTGGAAGTTGAACTTCGTCCGTGACTACCTCGGACATATCGGACATAACTAGAATACAAATCAGGAACTACTTTCTCTTTTGAAGACGATTAATTTGGTCCAACTTTGGAGGGAATATCGGATTTTGCGAAAACTTCTCCTAATGCTGCGGTGTTACCCTTTAATTCCGTTAATATACCCATGATCAACACTGCATGCAAGACCTGCTGACGTTAATGCACTGAGCACCCACATGTGTGATGGCATATCTGCACCCTGGAGCTCACTGTTTTGTGTTATGTCATGAGATTACAGAAGTGAATGACTTCCTGAATACATTCCCGATCGTGATATTCGGTAGTAAATCATCGTATCTGATTAAATATATCGAAGTACTGGTGCACCTCTTCACTTTCACCACTGACGCTGGCTGATCATCGATATAGACATACAAACGTCTGTATAATCCAACGCATGCAACGATAATTTCGGGACAGAAGTACGAACTTATCGCCAAAGCATAGAGCGACGCTATCTCGACTGCCGGCCTACAAAAGATAATAACGGATAGCGCGCATCTGCTTGTCAGTGAAAAGCCTGAGGAATCTTAAGGTACACGAAGAAAAATCAATATTCGCTATGACAAATACTCCAATGGCTTTCAAGCGTCGCCATCGCAGAGTAGTTTTCTAAGATTCTCCCGAAGGTCAGCTTCGCTTTCCTCCCATCCTATCTCCAGTTTCTCACTAAAATCACCACCATATCGATTCTCTTCATGGAACATTGCTGCAGTTCCCAACATTGCGTACGCATGTGTGGCTACGCGATTCTTGATGCCCAGCTCTGTGTCTTCTTGCCACATCTGTCTTCCCTTCTCCACAAGGCCATCTAGCGCCATGTCTTTTACCTCCCATTCCTCTCCCGTAGCATCCCTCACTAATCCAATCAGCTGATTAGTGGTTACCGTATGGCTTGCAAAATATGCCGGCCTGTTGCGAAACTCGCTAGGCTCCTTAAGAACCTTCACCACAAACTCCGAGATTCGTCCAAGCCTTGTAATTGTATACCTTTGCTCCCCCGAACCGAAACGAGTAATACTTTTCTCGTTCTTATTGATCCAAAATACACCGTTTTCAATGCCCCAATCATACCACGCACCCACAATGATGGCTGTCCACGACATCCTACCTTCAGAGGTAGCAACGAGCGACTCCAACTCTTTCTGAGCGGCTTTCTTTGGTGCAAAGATCAGAAGCTCGTCCGCGTGAGGATTGAATGTGTCGGAACTGAAGTCTGGAGTAATGATATGGCGAATACCGGCTGAAAGAGCGGCACGTATAATGGTGCGTTGGTCGGTTGCGGCAGCTGGGTTGAAAGCTTCAATCAATGCATCTTGATCTTTGAATGCTGAAGTGAGAGCCGATAGATCCCCATATGATGCTTCTTTGATGGTGACACGGGGTTGGACAATATCCGTGTGGGTACTATTTTGGCGAGTGACGATGGTGATATCAAAACCCGTTTCGAGAAGTGCAGGAAGAAGTGCGCGACCGAGGGTGCCCGTGGCCTTGAAAAGTTAGAACTCCGAAATGGATTGATTGCACTGAAAGGTTGCTTACACCTAGGATTACAACGTTCTTGATCATGGCGTGTATATAGCATAGGCATCATATCACGACGAAGGGCTGCTCTCCATTGGTATTTGTGACTGGTGCTTACAAACGCTTCAGTGGCAACATCGAGTGGAATTCGTCCACGAATTCGTCCGCTCTTGGGAGAAACCAATCTGTGATTCATCTCCCCTGCTTAGGAGGTCACCTAGCTGCATCAGCCGCAGCATCCTGCATGCTGGCTTGTACTTTTGATATCGGGAAATACGTCTTGTGATCACAGCGGAACTAAAAAAACACCGCGTCTTATCAGAACAAGATTCGGATTTAACGGCTCGCACCTTATCCAACGCGGCACATGCGACTTGGAATTCGTCAGCAGAAGGTGCATACAAGCTATTGAAAGCTATCACTGCCTGTAAGTCCCACAATGACCAGAATTTTCCTCAAGCTTCTCCCGACTCGTGATGGCTTGGTTACATTGCAATGTAGAAACTGCTAGCTCTACTGTGGACCCATTGCTACGAAACCATCCCACCCGGAATTCTCATCGGCCCTATCGAATGCCATTTGCCAATTATGAAAACCGTAATTGTCAATCCTAATGCCCCCAAGAGCACCGATTTTCAAAACTCCCGTTTCCACCATTTTGATCAGCGCCAAAACATCTTTCCTCTCATACATCCATTTTCCCTTCACCATAAGATCCTTAAACATGATCAAGTCAAATGAAAACGGTACTTCCCCCAGTATGCCACCCATTAAGCTGATCCGTCCCCCACGACGCATAGCTACCATTATACTCTTGATATGGGTTGATTTTGAGGCCATGGGAGGTGAAATATCAAGCGCCGCGTCGATGAACCCTCCGGTACTTGCTTTCTTCAGCTCAGCGGCATTCTGCTCCGCATCGTTGCTGAGTTTGACTGTCTTCAACCTGCCTGTCCTACCAAAAGTCTTCATGAGTCCGCCCAAGGCTGCGTCGTTTCGGCCCATAGCAATTACATTTGCTCCCATTGCAAGCGCGACAGCCACCCCTGCTCCGCCAAATCCGCCAGTTGCGGGAGCCACGACAACGGTTTCCCCGGCTTGGATAGCGATGTCTTTCAGCCCACCGTAACACACCAAGTATTTTCCCAATGTCGCGAGGTCAATATGCGCATATTCCAGCTCGCTGCCCGTCAGCCTTGTTTCGTCTAGGGGAAATACATTCCCAAGTGGCACGCGGCAATATTCTGCGTATGTCCCATCGCGCCACGCTTCACGCATCAGTTTCCGGCTGCCGTCGCTGCCGCCTTCCACCAGACCCAGGAGAAACATATCACTAGGGTTATCCCGGCTGCGGACTACGCAGTCAAGGTAGACGAGTTGCCCAACAGAGAGGGAAGTAGCGTCCACGCCAAGAGCGACGATGCGGCCGAGCGCGTTAGTGCCGGGAACAAGAGGTGTAGGGTAAGGATATTTGCGAGTTCCATTGTATACATGTTTGGCATAGGATACCACGGACGCGTGAATGATTTGGATGACGGCTGTTCCGGGAAGTGGCTCTGGTGTTGGTACTGTTTTGATTTCCAAGGGCTGTGCATATACCGTCTGCACGAGTGCCGTTTGAGTTGGAGGTAGTTTGTAGGGAGTCATTGCGGATAACAGATTGGTTGATTGACAAATGAAGGAACAAGCTTGACTTCGCTATTAATCTTTGGAGAGTAACGATTTTATATTATGTTGGTTCTTTGACTCATGGCTAGGCTTTTTGCTCTTTTACGGCCATACATTGTTATCTCCGTCACGCCCTACTTAATTCCGCGAAGAATGCTAACTACAGATCGAACGCAATAAATTCCGGGCAAAGCAAACCTTGGCGAACATGGTGCGACGTCATGGATGTTGCCGCGGAGTCGGACCTGTCTCCAGCCGCGGGGTCGGACTTGTCTCCGGATTGTGTTACGATAGACCGAACAGTACGATAATGCAAGAACGCAGACTTATCAAAGGCCAGGCGCTATTCGACTACGTGCTAGTGTTAATTGCGTTAGTAATCTTGTTCTGTGATACCAAGTGGTCGTCCCAATGAGAACACACATATCGCAACATTCCATCAATCCACGAGGGCCGTCCTCCGCACACAGAAATGGGACAATGTTCCTCAATGTTCGAAGAAGAAATCAGCAGCTTTTCAATACGCAAAGAGCGCCCTCATTGCTCTTCGCTGCTTCAAGATGCGCATTTCTTCATACGTCGTGTAGACTCTGTTCAGAACCCATCGTGAAGATCACCAACGGCACATTTTACCGTTACCACCCAGCGTCAAAACCAGCAGGCGAACCAGATGTAGCCCTCAATTCGCCACTGTTTCCGGGCCTGAGCTTTACATTGCCATCTTTCTCGATACCGAAGCAACACTGGGCGATTCTTAGCCCATCCTCGACGATTCGCACAGCATTTCTCCAAATCCTGCGCGGCCAACTTGTGTGCTTTCCCCCGGACGCACGCTCATATCCGTACCTCCTTTCTGCTGCCATCGCCACCACAAAACCTAAATTCCGGGCTCCCGAGCGTGCCATCCGATATGTGGGTTTCGACGCAGACCGCAAAGCATTCGGAGGCCGGTATCTTTCCGCGCGCTATGAGTCGCTTAAGGAGGATACGGATTTTACCTTGGAGCGGTACCTTACGGGCATTGCAATGATGAATCCTGGGGACGAGGAACTAAAAGCAAAGAGCTTGGATGAGGGATTGGTATGTAGGGTGATGAGAGATTTAGAGTTGGAGAAGTTTCTGGAGAAACCCGTTGCGATGCTGAGCAATGGACAGAGCCGGCGCGCGAGGATTGGAAAAGCCCTTTTGATGCAGCCAGAGTTGTTGTGCTTGGATGCGCCGTTTAGTAAGTTTTATTCATTTAGGGAGATAGTTCGTAGACCTGACGATGAGTAGTTGGCCTGGATCCGATCGTCACAAAGCATATTTCGCAGCTACTTTATCGTCTTGCGGAAGCGAATGCGCCGAGGATTGTACTGTCATTGAGACCGCAGGATACAATTCCTGAGTGGATTACGCATGTCTTGTATGCAGGCGATGATGGAAAGGTAGATGCACTGGGCACAAAAGAAGAGGTGTATCGGCACTTAAAGCAGCAATACGAGGGTATTACAGACTGGCTAATAATCAATCGATCAACTTGGGAGATCTCAAGTTGATTGATTGAGTTCCCGGTAAGCCTCACATTGAGTTGTGATGTATTGGTCTCCGCTGCACGGAGACTAGCTTGAGGTGGAGTTGATTGCTGGGATAGAAGTTCTGTCAGATTATGATGCTCGCATGCGATGAAATATTTTTATCGGTGATGATTCTTTTGATTGATTGATGATGGTTCTATGTTTTTTTTTTGTCTGCCAACTTCTCTCTCGTTGACTTTTACCCCTGGGCTAATCGATCAGTGCTGTGGTCCCTGCTCGATTGTGCAGATCCGACCTCAACGCACGCGTTCTATCTGACAAGTTCAAGGTTGAGTTGATTGAAATTGATTCATAGGTTGACTGTTACTTGCTTTTTAGACCTATTCTCTGACATGATCGGATAGACTGCAATGTGCTAAGCAACTCTGGTTCCGTAGTAAGACGTTGTACGCAAAGTAAGTCTTTGAGCTCGCTACAAATTCTCTCACAGTGAGCTGAGGAAGCTGGAGTAAAGTAGATATCAAGAGCTAGCTTCGATAGAACTGTGTAAGGCGAGCGCGTCAATAACTAGTAATGAAGCTGGTTCTTTGCCAGAGGATAGTCCCCAGCCAGAGGTGTTTCGCCCTTCCATATATCGTACTCCTCGTCGGCAGTGCTATCCACCTCTTCCTGCCATGCCCTCATAGAGCTTCGTAAAAAGCTGTTTCTCCCACAGGCACAGCCAATTTGCTGTCGCTGTCGCTTTTTAATCGTAGAGCTCCTTCGGGAGACGTTTGCCCACTACTTTTGCAGCAATTGTGTGCTTATTTGACCTCAATAGTCGTAGGAAAGACTGTATTTCTATATCTTTTGGAAAAATACAAATAGCAATGTAAATTAGCGTTCTTTCTAACGTAAATTAATTGCAAAATCTTCCCGGAAATTCCTGAAACAGTTATTCTATGATTTGCCAAAAACAGTGTTGAAAAGTACGTCTATCATGAACAAAGTGTGCCCAGTGTCTTCATATAGATGTTGCAAAGTAATGACTTCGTTGTAGAAGGAGTCTGATAACATATGACGCTTCGAAAACTGGGGAGGAAGTGCTATAGGGTGGGATCAGCGCGTCCAACGTAGTGTTGTCATGTCATAAGGCCGATCGGAGGAGTAGAATCCGTGAAGCACCGATAGTTACGTGAGACACTAGCCACCGGCGAAGACACACAGCACACCAAAAAATCCATCTCAAAAACTTGAGCCATACATTTTCGACCATCCTTGAATCAACGAAACAATCTGACAAGTGTACCCGTAAACAGCGATAGGTTTTTCTTCTCTTCAAGTAGAGGATTATATATTGAAAGATTGAACAACTATAAGACCTTCTTCTAGTTTTTTATACTTTCTTCTAGTTTTTTATACTTTCTTCTAGTTTTTTATACTTTCTTATAGAACAGTTTATAAGAAGTTGATAATTAGTATGTCAGATGTAGCTCCCTATTAGAAACTATTTGTGTTTCGTACTAGTACTCGAGTAAGCTGTGTCGAGTCATAGTAACAGGAACCTATAGTATATGATGCTACGTGAATGTGACCCCCGATACATCCCAATCAGGTAACTATGCACCCTGTTCCAAAAACGCGCGTAGGCAACGCGGATCAGACACTGATTCTCGCCCAGCATAGTTTAGCGCGAACCAGCCTCTTGATTTTCGCGTTTTAGTTCTAGCGTAAGCCCTCTATACCATTATCTTCTTAATAGTAAAATACAATCAGTCACAGTAGAGCCACCTTTGTATTCTTGCTTTTGATTGATAGTGGTAACTGTTCAAAGTGCAGAGATGGCAACCAATTGGATACTGTCAACACCAGCGTCTATCGCTAATCACCTTGTACGTAGTGCTAATCGCGTAGATCAAAGCCATTAGTCTCTAAATTCATATCCTTTATCTTGTAGCCACATCAGCCAATTACTCTAGACTATATCACGTTCGTCCCAACGGAGAAAGTAATCATCTGCACCCGCTGTTGTACAGCTGTACCTGTCACGCGCCTAGATGCCCACCTTCAAAACTCTCACCGTGTTCCAGTCAAACTACGGCGTACCACGATAGCACGATTTGATGGCATGCCCGCAGCGCGATCCTTTCAAGATCTAGCGCCTCGCCAGGATAGATCTGCGCCGCTCTCGTATCTTCTTCCACCCGTACCTGGATTTTGTTGTCCACACTGTACAGAGGGAAAGACAATTAACTGGGAGTGCATGCGACATCATGCGAAGGAGAAACATAACATCACCGCTCCAGAATGCCTTCGAGACCAATCTAGATATAAATGTTACCTGCAGAGCTGGACAACATACTCGCCAAAACACTGGGTAGTAACCCAAGATAACAGCTCTAGCCAGCAAGCGATCCAGGAGCAACCGTACCCTACGAGCGAAGAGGAAAACCTAGTGCGG
>JAMAHW010000182.1:9083-22751 GCA_023627715.1 Periconia sp. R9002 | reverse complement strand
TTTGAATAAACCTTCTAAGGTACTAGTCTGATATCAGTTTGCAACATAACGATCCCTCTACTAGCCATCTTTAACAGCTAATAAACTCTAATCTAGTAAGCTATTTAACTTTAATTTTTATCTTATTCTTACTTTTTATTTTATAGTAATACTTAACTCTAATATATATATCTAGTCTCTTTATTTTTTTTAATAGTAGTAGTAGAGGAGACACTTAAGGTATTTTAATATAAGGTCTAACCTTTTTAATAGATATAATATTACCTTTTATTACCTTTTTCTAATTTAGTAAATTAAATATTATTCTATAATTTTTATTATTTTCTAAAAGCGCTTCTATACTACTAGGGGTAAAATTAGAACTTTAGATTACTTTATAGAAAGGTCTACGCTTAGTTCTAGTATTAATAATAAAGTAACTTATTCTAGAATTATAAGACTTTTAGATACTTTTAATTTTGCTATATTTAGTTTTATAATTATTATAAATTATTAATTCTTCTATAACCCCCTTATCTAGGTTAAAACTAGTAAGAAAATTATTATTTACGTTAGTAGTAGTAGTAGTAGTAGTAGTAGTACTAGTATTAGTAGCACTAGTACTAGTACTAGTACTAGAATTAGAAGCACTAGAATTAGAAGCATTAGCTATACTAAAAGATAGCTCCTTTTTTTATTTTATAAAATTTATTAATAATAATTTAAGTAACTTAGCTTACTTTAGATCTAAGTAAGCGTCTATTATTTTATTAAATATAGTGTTAAGAATTATATTATTATCCTATTTTAGGCTAAAGTAGGTATTTATTATAAGGAGCTTATAGTTCTATACTATTATACTCTACTTACTCTATTTTAGCTCTTCTCTTAAGCTATTATTTTTTTTAGTAAGGTTAATAAATTTTATAATATTACTACTTACCTAATACTAAATTTCTATCTATTATTTAAGAGGAGCTTCTAGAGCTTAATTAAATTCTTTAACTACGTTACTTATATCTTTTAATTTATTTATTATTTTATAGAAAAGTTTAGTATAGTTATTAGGGATAATAAGTTTAGGTTATAGTCTATAAGTCTATATATACTAATAGAAAGCTAAATATCTTTTAATAAACTTTTTTACTAATTCTAAGTAGTTTTTATTATTTAGTTTTATTTTCTATAACGTCTCTATAGTACTTTAGATTATTTTAATATATCTTAGGATAGTTAAGAAAAGAAATCTATAAAGTTCTTAGTATTTTTTTAATCTTATAGAAAAAAGTAGCTAATCTTAATTCTTAGCTTAGTAGTTAAGTAAGTTATCTATAGTTTTATTCTCGAGAGTATTCTTAATTTTATTATATTTTAACTATATATTTTTAAATTTAACTACGCTACTTTCTAGTTACTATAATAGCTCCTTACTAATAGCCTCTTTAAATTATTTAGTAATAATCTCTTTATACTTATTATCTATCCTTTTCTCTAAGTTTTCTACTTTTATTTACTAGCTCTTTAGTATTTCTTTACTCTACTAACCTAATTTAACTAGCTTTAAAAGCTTATTATAGAGTTCTAAGATATTATTTAAAATAATAATAAATTATATACTAAACTTAACTTATTTTATAAAGCCTTTAGCGCCTTTATTCTCTAATTTAGTATAGTTTTCTTTATTCTATTTTCTAAATACTTTATTATTAGTTTTATTAAATATATTATAGAGTTCTTTAGTTTAAAGTAGTAGGTTTAGTAGTAATAGATCCTAAGGTAATAAATTCTAAAGTAGTATTAGTTCCTAAAGTGTTAGATCCTAGGGTAGTATTAGTTCCTAAGGTGTTAGATCTTAGGGTAGTAGATCTACTAATCCTTTATTATTTATATCTAGATAGTTTAATAATAAAGATATAATTATAGTAGAATTAAATAGTTATTAGAAATTATAGAATTTATAATAAGTTATATAAAACTAGCTTAAGAGTAGTGTAGTTATAATAGTTTAAAGCTATTAAATATAAATAGTTACTTAAATTTATATTATAGTATACTACGTAGCGTAGGATTTAGAGAACTAAATATATATATATATATATATAAGTTAGATATACGTAACACTAAACTTAGGTATAAACTATATAAAACTAAACTTAGGTATATATAAGACTACACTTAAGGTATACAAATAATAGTTTTTATATACCTTACTATTTAGACTAGAGAAGGCCTTAAATCTATTTAATTTAGTAGATATATTTCTCTTATTTATTATTATACTATTATACTTATCTTTACTAGTATAGAGATAGAAAATAACGCTACTTTACGTAAATACTACTTTATCTTACTACCTATTAGGTATAGGTACTTATAGTACGTAGACCTACGTAAATACTATATTAACTTTACTTCTAAGTCTAACCTACTTTTCTACTTAGCTAATAGCCTATATTACTATTAGCGCTAGTAGGGCACTATAGTTTTTACCTTTCTATATTAATATAGATATTAGGACTATAATATTTTTTAACTTCTTTACTCTTAATTATACTCTAACTTAGAGTAGCTTTTCTTACCTATATAAAGCTAATAAAAAATTTAATACTAGGTTTAAATAATTTAACTTAAGAAATACTAGTAGAGAGTTTATAGTACTATATAAAGTACTATTAACTAAGCTATAATAGTTCTTTTACGTATAGATATTATATTATTACTTAGGGATAGTTTTTAGTATAAACCTTAGGAGGCGATATAAGTAATTTATAGAAAATACACTTTTAGCTACTAATATTATAGCTAAACTAAAACTATTAATATATAGTATAGTAACTATTACTAGTATTACTATAACTCTATGTATAACTATAACTACTTTAGCTATATCTAATTTAACTTTACTATTATCTCTAGCGCTACCTATATTATTAAATATAGGTTACGTAAATATTATACTACTTATTTAACTTAGGGTAGTTATAATTAGTATAGTTATAGATTACCTATATTAATACCTAGGGTAGTAATACGCTAAAGATGTAAAGGTGTATAGAAAGGTTTCCTATACTAGGTTAAGAATAGGATAGCTAGACATCTATATATATATAGTAGGTAGCTAGCTAGTATATTAATATATATATAAAATTTAAATTAATTCTTATAGAATATTACTACCCTAGGTATAATACTAGAAGGAGAAAACACTTAGTAACGTCTTTAGCTAAGATGGATACACAGCAACTATTTACGTATAACATAAACTAATATATATATACTTATCTATAATACCCTTATAGATAATTAATTTAAATTTAAATTTTAAGTAACGTTACTCTTAATCTTTTAAAGAATTATATAGCTACTTCTAAAATTAGCGTTTAAGTGTTTAAAAGACACTATATAAGTATAAAAGTAGTAGAAAAAATATACACCTATCTAAAGCTATTATATAGGTATTATAAGTAAGACGTTTTATATAAGAAGAATATAGTAATATCTATCCCTAGGTTATTAGACACCCTATATAACTAGATAAACTATTAGTACTTTAACTTTTAGTAACTAGAAAATCTATACGCATAATAAATATTACTAAAATTTTATAAAATTAGTCTATTATAACTAATACTAAATATTTATAATTTATCTTTTTCTAAAATAACGTTTACGTTATCGTTTCTAAGCCTAATTTATATAGCGCCTTCTTTTACTATGTAATAGACCTCCTTTTCTATAGTACTAATCTTTAGCTTTTATTACTCTAGATTTTTGTAGAATAGCTTTATCTAGGCCTAGAACTTCCTTCTAATACTAGGAAGTTATTATTAACCCTATATACGCTATTATAGATAAATTTATATAAAGTTACTATATTATTTAGTACTTCTAGTAGAAGCGAAACTCTAATCTAGGCTAATACTAGATAACCCTATACGTCTTATCTTATATATTAGCGTATATTTTATTATAAGATCTATAGCTATATAGATTATATAAGCCCTTAGATTATTATTAAATTTAACTTAGAATTAGGAGTAGTACTTCTATTTAAAAGGCTTAGCGCTTATTTAGTTAGCTAATACTTATTAGTATTAGAACTATAATTAGCTAACTTTAAGATACAGTTTAACGTATAATAATAATTACTTTATAATATAAGGGTATACTATTACGTTACTCTTAAGTACTAGAACCTACTATTATCTTCTCTACTAATTAAAAGAAAGACCTAATTAAGCCTACTACGTTTTTATACTTTTTACGCCTACTAGCGCTAATTCCTAGATAAAATAAGTAGCTAAGATCTAGTTTTAGCTAGTTAAAGGGGATATAATAAGATAGGAGAGGTATAAGATATAGTAGAATATAAGCGGCGCTTTAGTAAGTAGGTTAAGCGTTACTAGTATAACGCCGTTATTATAAGCGTATATAAAAGTAGAAAAGCTCTATATATTTTAGTAATATAGCTATTATATAGTTAAATAACTAGCGGCTCTTTATATAAGTACTATAATTTCTAGGGCTATAGAGACGTACCCTAGCTTAAGCTCTAAGGGTTACTAAGAGCTTTAGGTTATTTATATTTAGGGAGGGATAAGTACTAGCAGAGCTATAATAGTAGGTATACTTAGCTAGGCACTACACTATCTAGAGCTAGATACAGTACTCTTCTTAGCAATATCTATAAACTATCGCCTCTAGCGCAAGGTTAGGGCCGGTGCGGGTTAGCTATGCTGACGGGTACTAGTGGTAACGTACTAGCGTATGCACTGCCGCCGCGCTGACAGATTAAACCAGGCTACCACTATCTTAAGTATCCTTTTTGTACTTTTCTATGCCTGATCTCCTGGGTCGATACTCGTGAATAATTACATTATATGTATCTAATACCTCTTACTACATTATATACTCTCCAGTTCAGAAGCCAACCGTGAGACCTGCTCGTCCTTTGTCTAACTCCACGCTCAATGTGAGGAAACAAGAAAGACAAGGGAAGAATACATCACCTTACAGCGCAAGCTGATTAGTATAGGAGCGCTTCCGGCAGGCGTGATAACATGCAGGTGTCGACTAAGGAGGCTTGTTGCCGTCCCCACCAGACAAGATGGTCGACCCGCACTGATTACAACTTTTTATGCGAGAGGCGATAGCTTTGTGGTGACCAAAAATGAAAGCTTGAACGACATGCAAGTGAATGTAGCGCGGTGTTTTGCCAAACTCAGATCAGTCCCTTCCGAATTGCGCGATAGTATCTTTCCTTACTCTACCCAGCAAGCGCCCAGGCCCTAAGCCCCAACCAAGAGCCAGATTTGGGCTGTCCTTGGCAGCTCACACAAGTCACTGTGACCAGAACGTTTATCTTGACACGTCACAAGCCATCCTCCTCCGGGAGCAACCGCTACTTTCGGATTTATACAGCAATACGGCCTTCACAAACACTGCAAGTTAGATCTAGTTCGTCCAGGAATATTAACTCGAGTAGCAGTTGCCTCACGTAAAGCCTGGGCTGACTCTATACAGATCCCGCTAAAAATCCTAATCCAATGGAAGATTGAGATTTACAATGTTGAGTGCTACCGCTGCTTTCATCCCACTGAGTCAAAAAATCGGGGTATAAGCAGTCAAGTCTTGTAAGCGTGCTACCAAGCGAAACTTTACGGCGGTGAGAACTTTTTGTCACCGAACTCTGTTACCAGTTGTCGACGCTTTACATTGCCACTATCAGCAGTAGTAGCAGGTCTTTCAACCTCCATAATTCGAGGGGAAGACGTCATGCGATTTTGACTAGCAGTACGCCCAATTCCACCCCAGCTTTCTTCAATCTTTCTTGCATGACACTCCTGCCTTGCGATCTGGCCAGGTAGCTTATATAGAACGCAAGCAGTCAAACGACAGGTGTTGGGTTCTACTTTTGCGTAACACGAAACGTTTTCTATTGTGCTTCTTCTGTTGTGTTCTAATACAGAAGCCTCAGCTCATAGATGGTGGAGCTTGTGTTCTCCAATATGTCAGAGTTTGTATTGCACTGGCGTTTCATGAGATGCGGGAATGTTGCAATCTTATGGAACTCGGCCGTCATGTCTTGTTGTTCTGGTATGCTTCGAACGGACTCGTCATCCAAAAGAATATGCAATCCTTTCTCGTTCAAACGAACGGTCCTGATCACCTTTGTAGGTTCAAGGTTGACCTTTTGTGCGATACTAGCCACGAGTACTTTAACGGTTCTCTCCAGTATATATACCGCTCTAAAATAGTTGTCGCTGGGCCGTTTATCACCAAAGCTAGGCCGTATGAAGAAGCACGCGACTGTAGTTGCGAATAGGTCAGTATGCGACACGAGTATTAGACGGGGGATCCTTTTGCTAACCCACCCGGTTTGACTATAGGCTCTGGAAGTGATTCGTAAGGTTGACCATCACCCGTAGCTTCGATCAATCTAGAAAGAGCATGATCACCGCTACGCAGCCTTTGAGCCTCGCTGAGAACATTAGAGGCTACAGCGATCGATGCGTGAACACGAGAGTCCTGTATCCCTTGCACGATCGTGCCAGAATTTTTGTCATCTTTGACGGCATTGGAAGGGTGGGCTGGCAGCTGAATCCGGTGCATATCGGGGTCGTCCCATATCTCGCCCCTAAGACATATTGAGCTTACCGGCCTGATGGAATTGAGCATATCCTGCAAACTGGCGAGCTCCAGGTTGAGATCTTCTTTAGCTAGTATCTGAGTTCTGGACGTCAGGGTGGCTGACGATGTCGACCATACTTTCTTGCGCTTCGGCATTTTTCCAGGGCCAACCGTGACCGAGACCTGTGAGACCAATGTTTTGCGCCTTGGCTTGGCAGAATCCTTCAAGTTGGACTCTACTCGTGCTATGTGTTCCCTCAATTTGTTCATAGTCTTCTTGGCGCGTGCGACGTCATTCGACAACTTTCTTTCCGCCCCATGATCGCGGAAGAGCTGGACTTTGCAATAGCACAGTTCGGCCTTCGTTGGATCCTCCGTAGACCCGGGGAAGATCGTTAGCAGCTCTGTTTTTGCACACAGCCGGACCGCAACACCTTTCACGCCCTTTGAATTACTAAAATCAGTCGACAGAAAGTTAAATCGCACAGCAACGGAACACTCGGAAGTAGCGCTCTGGACAGATGACCATGTAACAGCAAACCCATCCAACGAAGCGGTCTCAAGGTTCACTTTATGTACATCTTTACCGTCCATTTGTCTCGGATCAAGAAATTCTACGCCTCGTAAGTAACCCTCTCTTTGGCAAGCCTCATTGGTACCTCGGCTGTCTTTCCAGATCTGCCAGCAGGAGGCGGGCTTCTGTCGCTGCTCCTCATCTTCAAAAGCGATTCGGATGCAGGTACGGTATCTAGTAGGCATATATACAGTTTGCGCAGGCGCAGTGTCAACAAGGGATATAGTATAAGTTTGCCCCTTGTTGAGATAAGTTATCGGGGTCTCATCTGCCTGCTTGACCATGGCGGTAGGCGCCCTTAAGGTAATGTGAAATCGGAAGCTATAGAAAGTTAGCATTTGTTTGAGTTTTAGGAACCGGAGGACCCACTTTTCATTCTGAAGTGAGGTCTTGTGAGAGGGAGCACTTTTCCCCCAGGTCTGAGGAGCAAGGCTCGCTGAAGGTGATCGTTCTTGAATCGCCGTTTCAGGAACAACAGCATCTATTTCAGGCTGTTGCTGTCTTTGTGCAGATGGAACATGCGTGAAAGCGGGAGAGTGACGAGTAGATTGGTATGACAAAGGAGCTCGGGGACATGAAGACTGCATAACGGAAGAATTGCCGTCTGCAAGTGGTGGCATGCTGATTATACTGGGGTTGATACTATAAAACTGATTTGTGACCGCGATGTGGCTAGCGTGAAAGCTGTCGTAATAAGTGGATGCCAACAATGGGGTTTCAAGGCCATATCTGAAGCTGGGGGTATGGAGGTCGCCAGCCTGGCTATTGTACGTGGTATTGGCGCCATCTAGTGTTGAGGTATGGTGAATAGACGGTGGGTGAGCCAAGGAAGTAAATGCGAAGTTTTCAAGGGCTGATGAGGAGGGCATGAGGTGATCTTGCTCATTGTTCTTGTGCGAGATCAAATCTACATGTTTGATTTCGTCTTGGGCGTCAAGATCTCTAGGAGACAGAAAATCTATTAGTAAGCTGATAATTTAGAAGAGGCTGACTCGTTCCGTGGTGAGATAAGTGTCTGTGCGCGAAAAAGCAAAATCGGACGGCTCTTCTCGTCCATTGTATCGCAACCAAGTAGTAGTGCCCCAGAAATAGCACGATGAACATACAGAGCGATGCAGGTTATATCGAGCGCGTTGGGGGATGGAGGTCCCTGGGCATCGCTATGAGGCCCTGAGTGCGAGGCATGAGCAAGGTGCGGAAAGGTGGCTCTGAACTTCTTGAGCAACTCTTCGCTCGGCTTTTGCGAGTTGGCCCTAAAGATCATCAGTTTGACGAACATACTATGAGGACGACGCGCGCCTACGGCAAGACTAGCGCATCGGTCCATGGGAACACCTAGGGCTTACCGGTTGCGAAACATTGTGGGAGACACGCTGGACCATGGAAGCATTGAGAGTGGTATTTATGCAGAAAGAGGGCTCCCGGAGGTGGATGGACTAAGTTGCGACACGGTTGTGGCAGCCCGCGTTGGTTGTCAGAAACAGCGCCAGCAGCTAGATGAGTGGGGGAGGGGTTCACTGCTTTGCAGCTGGTTCAGCCAGTGCTCCGCATTAGCTCCGATAAAGCCATGATGGGCAGTGCGGACAGTACTTGATTTTCATTGGTTATCTATGGTTCCTATTTACTGATTTGGCATAGTGGAGCAGCAGCGAAAGGGCCTGGAACTCCACCTAATCTGAGTGGCGGGGCAGCGAAAGAGTCTGGAACTTGAATCAATCTGTACTTTTAATGCCCTCGGTCCAACACGGCCTTGCTCTTCGAACGCAGTTGTCGCGAAACTTTGCTGGCGGGCCATGGCACGAAGAACAACGTTGTCTGAGAATGAACATGAACGAGAGTTTTCTAGGTAGGTTTTGCCCTGTCACATCCTTGGCACCACTGATAAGAGCGTGCACTTTACAGATATCTCCCATCGTTGGTCTTTCGCTCTCATGCTACGGATAGCATTCCTACCTCCTCAGCAGATATCACGTTGACTGCGCTTGCACAACTGGGCACCCTGCGATTGAATGCATCGCGATCTTTCATCTCCCTTTTCGACAAAGCATACCAGTACATCCTCGCCGAAGCCACCCCGACCTTGTCTCTACAAGACGATGAGATCTACGATAAAGGCGACGCGTTATGGTTCGGCACCACTGTTCTACACCGACACGCTAGTCTCTGCAGTCGATTGGTGGAACAGAGCGTCAAGGCATCTTTGCAGGGAGTCGCAGACCTGGACACGGTCACGGTGATTCCTGACCTTTTGGAAGACGATGGTTTCAAGGCCAGCGATTTCGCTTCTAAGGCGCCTACGCCCCGTTTCTACGTCGGAGTACCCTTACGCACTCCACGAGGCGCTATTATTGGATCATACTGTGTTCTGGATGACTTTCCACGAGCGGCATTGGACCCAACACAACTACAGTTCCTTAAAGACATGGCCACTACTGTCGTGTCTCATCTCGTTCTCTCCCGGATGAGAGAAGAATATCGTCAGGGCGAGAGGATGATAAGAGGCATCGGTAGCTTTGTTGAGGGTCGATCTACACTTCGTGGCTGGCGTGCAACAACTGGCGATAATGAGATATCATACGAACCTTCCCGAAAACATTATGGTGGCGAAGGACAGCTAGACGCCCATCAACAGTTACTGCAGGGCCAGGACTGTCCTTCAAGCGACTACTTTTCTACTGTCCGACCAGATGCGCACGGTACAATAGAGTCCAAGGAGAATCACATTACTGATCGCGTGGCTGAGCCAACTTCGCTCTCGGATCGGGTTTTATCTCCGATGGGCGCAAATATCCGAAGCGCATATTCTAAGTTTTCTGTTACAACCCCAGACTTTCCACCGGCGCGAGCAGATAGTAGCGCTCCTTCACAGACTACAATGCCTACGTTGTCAAGAGCGGCCAACATCATCAGGGAGTCTCTCGAAGTTGAAGGAACGGTCTTTTACAGGTCTAATGCGAGATCTCGAGTGCTATCTCATAATGAATCATCAAACAGTAGTACTCGTACCGAAGCTACGACTAGTGATGACTTTTCGACATCAAGCTCAGCAGATACGGATACTCTACGTAATTCTAAAATTCTTACAGAGAAATGCAAAGTTCTTGCGCATTCTGAATCACATACTTCGAGCATCAACAACGAGTCACCCTCCCCCGAGTTATCTCAGCTCCTTGCGACGTTCCTGGAGTCGTTGTATCGGCGTTATCCCCGAGGAAAGATCTTCCATTTCGATGTGAATGGAAGTCTCTCCTCGGGATCTTCAGGGGATGAAGGTCCAGCGGTGGCTGTGGTTATTCCTTGTGGACCTCCCCCTGATTCCGAGCAGCCTGAGGAGCAACAGCAAGAAAAGATCAAGAAAACAAAGGAGATGGGCAAGAGAAAGGATAGGTCAAAGATGAGATCACGAGATAGTGCGATGCTTTTGAAGTATTTCCCTGGGGCTCGGAGCATCGGATTCTTCCCTCTTTGGGACAGCCGCCAAGAGAAATGGTACGCAGGAGGCTTCATATGGACAAAGCAACCGAACCGGTCTTTCACTATAGAGGGGCAGATGAGTTTCTGCAATGCAATTGGCTCTGCCATAATGGCTGACGTAGTTCGTTTGGACGCACTCAATTCAGACCGAGCGAAGACCGAATTGCTTGGTTCGATTTCTCATGAGTTAAGATCGCCTTTACATGGAATACTGGGCAGTGTTGAACTGCTTGGAGATTTGCCACAGACCGAGTTTCAAGCTGACATGATCCAATCGATCGAGACTTGCGGTCGGACTTTACTCGATACTATTGAGCAGGTAAGTTCGAAACTAAAAACTCTTATCCAAAGCACTAATAAACCACCAGTTACTTGATTTTAGCAAGATCAACCACTTGGCTCAACAGAAGAAGCAGATGATGTTTCGCAACTCAATGCACGTTCCAGCATCAAGAGTACGTCTTGGAGATCCGGCCACGCGTCTTGACGTAATCACAGAAGAAGTTGTCACAGCAGTTGCCCTAGGACACAATGCCCACACGCGCGCAAGCCTAAGATTTGGAGAAGATTCTCCAATCGACACGATTCAAGACAGCAAGTCATCAGTTACACCGGGGATGAGTGAAGACTCGACACGGAAACATAATGAAGATTCAGGACTAGTCATTGATCTAAATATCGACAAGAGCATGGACATGGCGTTTCACACCAACCCGGGCGCTTGGCGGCGCATCGTAATGAATCTTTTCGCGAATTCTTTAAAATACACTGCTACTGGGCATATCAAAATCAGCTTGTCTGCTAGACCAGCGTTCAAGAAGCAGAGAGGATTACTTTATAAGGTCCAGTTAACGATCACTGATACTGGAATCGGCATCTCGGCAGAGTACCTAAGAGATCGACTTTTCAAACCTTTCTCTCAAGAGAACAATCTAGTTTCCGGGACTGGTTTGGGACTCAGCATCGTCAAAAAAATAGTCGATTCTCACAACGGGAAAATCAGTGTCAAGAGTACTCAAGGTGTTGGCACTAAGATATCAGTATCCATGTGCATAGAAAAAGATGAACGCGTAGCTCCAAGCGGCCAAGGCCACCCGATCTCAGCTCAAATTGGTAGTGTTGCGCAGCGTATGCAAGGCAAACTAGCCTGCTTAATCAGCTGCCGCAGCAGCTTTGAGGCTAACGACAAATCCAATCCTCTCGGAGATGATATCGCGTTGGGCACATCGTTGAAGAAGACGTGCCAGGACTGGTTCGGGTTTACTCTCTGCAGTGAATCCGATCCGAAAGCTCGAGAATGCAGCATGTTCTTTGTCGCCGATCCAAACTCTTTGCAAGGCGAATCAATTCTGGGCAAAATGCGATCGCTTTCTGCAAAGCTAGAACCCAATACAAAGGGTATTCTATTCGTCATATTCCGGTCGCGGGACTCGAGTCGAGAGTTTCTCGCTGCATCACAGGAGATACTTGCCGACTTTTGGTTCGTCCAATGCATCATTTACCCGTACGTAGGCTTCGGTATAAGCTTCCGCTTTCATCCAGACTAACATTATTGCAGCTTTGGCGTTCAAAAGCTTGCTAGTTCCATATCGCGCGGGCTTGACCTGCAGTGCCGTAACGCGATCTCTCGAGTCACCGACAACATAACGGGCAGCACAAGCGATGAGGCCGACAGCGCGATTCCATCACAGGCATCGCTGGAAAGTCCGGTGTCGTCCTCATCGTTTTCGCAAGGGCTGAAAACGCTGCCAAAAGAGGTCGATCATTTCGCTGCTCCTTTACCAACACCGAGGGAGCCATCGGGCTATACAAACAATAGTTTCTCAGCATGGGCCTCCTCTTCTGAGATCACGACGCTAGAGAGTTCCGAAGGAATCGAAAAGAAGCCTGAGGGATTCCGGCAGGCAAGCCCCCACCTAGTTCATGAGCGTGTCACAGATCCATCAATCTTAATTGTAGACGATAACGCTATAAATGTCAAGATCCTAGCAACACATTTCAAGCGGCGTAACAGGCGCTTTCTAACTGCGCAAAATGGTCAGGAAGCACTCGACATCTACACTTCTGATCCCGCTGCTTGGCGCACCATCCTCATGGATATCTCTATGCCTGTGATGGACGGCTTGGCATCGACACGCGCTATTCGCACGTTGGAAAAGCTGCAAGGGCTCGAGCCTAGTACTATTATTATAGTGACCGGTCTTGCGGACGCTCTTGTCCAGCAGGAGACGCAAGTAAGCGGAGCGGATGCATATTTAGCGAAACTAGTGAGATTGAAAGAACTCGACAAGGCCTTGGCTGAGCTAGAAAAACAATGCTGAATTGTACAACGTACGAGCTAGATGGGTACAAGGTTAATTACAGCGCGTCCAGTTATCTCCAAACTGTTACCGCACTCAATTTGAGCGAAAAGGTAGCCTTAGATACGACTTCCGAGATGTTGCCTTTCGGCTTGATGTGCCACGCCATGATTAGCACCAGGATTGATGCTTCAGGTGCTGTACCATGCTGCCTTTCCGAGCAAACTGAATCTTTGCAGCCCAAATGTATTTTAGCGTGTTCTGATATCGCGCATCGTTTGTGTCAGCATGCTCAATGGCTAAAAGACACAGATAGCAATTCTTTAGTCCACACCTAGACTTCTACCGGATGTTGACGGTGTTCCAAAAGACTTATGGCTGACGGCCGTTTGCCGGTGACGACTTGCCAAAATTGCATGAGGCTTCTATCACACTTTCTCACTCGTTGAGTGAATAGGACGCCGCTGCGTGAGATGGTAATCAGACGAGGATGTCGGTAGACCGATATCCCATTCGGTAGCAACTGCTAATCGGTTCCAATACCTTTCCAAGGGAATCCATTGAAATTTATGTCTCGCGATATGGACTATGAGCATGAGCATATGTTTTAGATTAAGCTAACTAGTTTGGGTCCGGCGACTCAATTTTTACCTAAGCTGTGGGGGGGGGGGGGGGGCCGGAATGGATGAATGATACGATAGCATTCCAACT
>JAMAHW010000181.1:0-23031 GCA_023627715.1 Periconia sp. R9002 | reverse complement strand
TTAAAAAATTATATATTATAAATATAATATTAAAAAATACTTTATATTATATAATAACCTATATAGGTATAGTTACTCTACTCTTACCTACACTTTAACTACTTCTATTTAACCTATACTTATATATTAATTACCCCTATCTAACTCTTACTTATAGGTTATATAACTTCTACCTTATCTCTACCTAAGCTTTAACTATTTTAACCTAACCCCTACTTACGCTTTAACTACCTTAACCTAACTCTAGCCTAACTTAGTAGGTATACTCTACCTATTTACTAGCCTAACTCTATAAGAGTTTATCTTATAATATACTAGTTATATATACTAATTAATTTATCTTATTATACACCTATCTAATACTCTTTATAAAAAGACACTTTAATTAACTATTTAGAGTAATAGCTCTAAGCTCTAGTAATTACTAAAAGGGTAAAAGAGTACTTTTAACCTACTAATAGTAGACTTTAAATAGATAGAAATAAAAAAAACACTTCTTCTCTAAATATTTATAACTAATAGTTACTATATACACGTCTCTAGCTAAAGATGTTACTATTAAAGTGTCTTCTTTTTTGCAATTAATTGGTAAAATTAGTTACAGTATTAACACTAGTTTGAAATCTTATAGTAACGTCCTTAGCTAGGGACGTACTCATAGGTAACTATTAAAAGATGTTACTATAAGATCTTAAATAAGTGTTAATACTATAACTAATTTTACTAATTAATTATAAAGAAGAAGACACATTAATACGTATTACGTATTACAAAGAGCAGCGAGAAACTAATATATTAACGCTTACACCGTAGGCTTACGCGTAGACTTACCCAAATTATGTAAAATTATCATACATACTTGACTTCTCCCAGTTACCACCATATACAGTTCGGACTTCACCTTCAATACAGTTGACACTAATCTCACAAGAACCAATTCAGATCACGGGACCAAGTCAGTTGTGCAATTCAAGGCATTTAGAGAATTCCTTGCCCATAAATCTAGTCCAAAGAATTCATATTCACGATACCAGTGTAGTGAAGTGAGCGTTTAGTATCACGCGGAGTAGAGATGAAGATACAAAAATAATGCTAATAATAACCCAAGCAATCACCGGCGTCAAGATGCTGATGAGTACTAGCCAAAGCATGATTGAAAACCTGGCGAAGCAGAATTCATCACTGGTCTACGGCGGTCCTTATGGAGTACATTTGAGATACGGTTGGTGCTGGGGTTGGGATTGCTTCAATTGCTTAGGTACCTGGTACCTATGCAAGAGCGGGAGCGGGGTAGTTACCCAAGTCTGGTGACGGGGGTGGATTTCCCAGGGATCTTGTTCGTGCTACACATAAGGATGCCGTGTATGTACAGTAGCATGCTGGATTTTGCACAGGAGCGCGGACGCGGAGGGCTTCGGTGGCGAAAGGGTGGACTCGGTGGTGCTGGTGGCCAAGGGCGAGGTGGAAGGCACGATGCAGCCAAAGGGTGACGATCTGGACATGCAGGCCATGGGTGCACACGTAATATTCCGTAGCATCAGCAAAGCTTAGAAAAGCTTACCTGTAACGTTACTTTGTACACTATCTATTACTATATTCACTTAACATGAGTAAGTACCTACCTATGCACTGCCCACTTGGCAAATTGGGACTGTACAGTAGGTCACGGTAGTTCGGAATGCGATGCAGGCATCATGTCAAGGCTGGTGGACCTGAAACGCGTCACTTGTCAATCTTCATTCGCCTCGTTCGTGCATCAACCCTTGACATCAATTGCTGCTGCTACTGCCAGCCTCTCTCTTGCCTCCCCCTCCGGTATCTGCTTCCTTCCACGAAGCCAGTGTACTCAACGCGTGATTTGCAGAAGCTGCGGCGCTGTCCACTTCACCTCGCTCCCGCATGCGTGCGACCGAATGAGCCGGCCACCGTACACCGACAATGCTTTCGACCATATCCACCACTACTAGCCCTCCGTATCCGCTCGAGCCTGCGCCTATTGTTCGTGATGCAACCTACGCCATCGCGCGCTTTTCTCTCCAAAAGCGGTTGACCTGCGACAGTGAGGCACTGGAAGAAGAGACTAGTAAGTTGCAAGAGCTGCCATGCGCCCAGTGTTCAGATAACAGAGAGACTTACTGCGCTCCAGTTGCTGAAAAGCCGATATGGAAACACCTCACCTTCCACCATCTTGGTCTTATCCTTTCCGCTACTTTTGGTGCGATTGCCGTGGTCGTGGCCTTTTTGCTCATCTGGAAACATGCAACCCACTATTCAAAGCCATACGAACAGAAGCAGTAGGCATTGATCTATAACTGTTCTATATGTAAACTGACATGTCCAGTATCATCCGCATTTTGGTCATGATACCTATATATGCCGTCGTTTCGTTCCTCAGTTACCTTTACTACCATCACGCTATATACTTTGAACTCGCTCGCGACTGCTACGAGGCCTTCGCAATTTCCAGCTTCTTCACCCTTCTGTGCAACTACATTGCACCTAATCTGCATGAGCAGAAGGAGTATTTCAGGAATGTCATTCCAAAGAACTGGGTGTGGCCATTGGACTGGATGCAACGATGCTCGGGCGGCGAAGCCAAGGGTTGGTTGAGGAGACCCCAAAGCGGACTCACTTGGTTCAACGTATGTCCATCCTCTCACCTTATACAGGGTAATCGGTCTGTAGCTAAACTTTGCAGGTCATCTGGATAAGCATATTCCAGTATTGTTTCATTCGCCCTTTCTTCACAGTTGTCGCTGTCATTGCCCAGACTCAAGGTCGCTATTGCCAAGGATCCAAGAACCCGGGCTATGCATACATTTGGGTTGCAGCTTTCGAGGCTATCTCAGTCTCCATAGCTATGTATTGTTTAATTCAGTTTTATATTCAACTGAAACAGGATCTCGCCCACCATCGACCTTTCCTCAAGGTGCTCTGCATAAAGTTGGTTATATTTTTCTGCTTCTGGCAGAGCTGGATCATTTCCATGCTTACAGGGAGCGGCGGACCTCTCAAAGCAACTGACAAGATCTCCGGCCCAGATTTGAGAATCGGCATACCTTCTATGATGACATGTGTAGAAATGGCGATCTTTGCCACGCTTCATCTCTGGGCATTTCCATGGGAACCTTACGATTTGGGCAAGCACCGTAAGTTGGTATCACAGGGAACCGGGTCTACACCGTCGAATCCCCCAGAAAGCTATTCTTGCGGGCCTGCACGAGCTTTACTCTCTGCTCTTAATCCTTGGGATATCATTAAGGCTTGTGGTCGTGGTTTCCGTTGGTTGTTTTACGGTGCGCGCCATCGCAAACAAGATTCCTCCTACCGTACTAAGCTTTCGTCCATGCCATCCGAAGGTACTGGCTACCAAGGTCCAGCTTCCATGGGCAATGGGGGTCCTGCTTCTGAAGGCACAGATCCGCGAAAGCAATACAGGAAATCTGACTTTGACGACTCTGACACCTCTGGTCTGTTAAGTAATGCTCAAACAGCCCCATATGATGAGTCGGGGACGGTTGGCCCCGAGGATGCCCTAAGACCTGAAGCAGGACGTGCTACACTGCATGGAAGATACTAAGGAGAGTCAATATATTCGTGTTCATCAATTGATAAGCTCAGGTTTTTTTAAGATTGTATTTCTCCGGGTGCTGGCGTTCTTTTGTGGAGGGTCAATCACCATGCCTCCGGAATTAGTCTTTAGAAAATCAAACTGTTCTATCCGACTTTCCAGCTCACAGGTAGAGTCAGAAATTGAAACTGGACAAATTGATGCAATGGACTGGAGAACATGAACAGACTAAAATTTATACCAGCCAACTGGTATTCACTCACCCATGACTGTGCATAGATTGTATTGGGTGCACCCCGACTATAGCGTCATTTGCTATGGAGACGCCGCAGACTGTGGTGTATTGGGACGACGGTGATGCATTGATGCAGGGGATCTTCGCGCCAAGCCGTTTAGCGTGGCTGTCTGTCCTTCGACAAAGTTACTTCGAGCCGCATGCGTCGCCAGCCCGTTCGTCACGAATTAGCCTAAGACGCAACCGCCAGCGAGCTTCACATAATTCAATTTGCGTATATGCTTCAACACAGATACCATTTGATCTACATCTACAACCTTCACTATTCGTCGGCGTATGATTATGTCGGATTACAATAAACAGACGGTCGCGAATTTGCGACAACTGCTCAAAGATCGTGGTATCCCATCAACAGGTCTCACGAGAAAGGCACAGATCATCGAGAAGCTCGAAGAATGGGACACCAAGGAGGCCACTTTAACACAGATTCAAGAGAAATCACGCGATGCCGATACTGAGCTAGCAGAGGCGGACGCATTGAGGAAGGATGGCGAAGGGGCGAATAAAGGTAGAGAAGAGAGTGGACATGTAACATTAGGAAACATGGAAGGTTCAACGCCCGCGGTATCTGAAAATTCTGAAGTGGTCGATAACGCTATTCCTGAGAAACCTACTATGATTGAATCAGACACAGTCATGGAAGATACTGAAGTAGTCACAAACTCAAAAACAGGAACTTCGACCGTACAACTCACAAACGTCTCGCAAACCCCCGACGCAACAGCTCTCGAGCGAACCCCCTCCTCAGCTCCCGATGAAGAGCCATCCATCGAGAAGCCGCAACTCCTTCCCATACCCGAGCGTTCTGCCACCACTACTGTCGACCCAATGACGAGGCTAAACACAGAAGAGCTAGAAGCAGAGACGCGAAAACGTAAGAGAAGAAGTCAGACTCCAGAGCTTACCTTCGAGGACGTGCGCACTAAGAAATCCCGGCCAAATAACGAGAAAGCACCCAATATTCGCTTACAAGAAGATGAAAATAAAGACGAGTATATGGTCAAGGTCATAGGGTCAGGGCTGCCGGACGCAAATGTGAAAGAAGCAGATCAAGAAGCTGTGGAAAGTCCTGCAAATGTATATGCGCAAAACTTCGAACCATCGGCCTCGCTCTCTGGTGCTTCCACAATTTTCCGTAGCTCTGATCCTTCCAAAATCATCACGCCAGTAGTAGAAGCGCCAGCACCGACCGAAAGAAAGGAAAAAGGGCCTCGGTATCGCGAGCTCTTGGACCAGGAGCCTCTGGGCGTAACTGCGTTCAACACATCAGTCGACGACCGGCCAATAGTGGCAGCCTTACATCCCGCAACATCCGCCCTCTATATTCGCAATTTGATGCGTCCGCTCCGTCCTGAGCTCCTCCACACACACCTTGTCTCCCTTGCGTCTCCTCCCGCTGCGTCCCCTGATCCCTCTATCATCAAGTCTCTCTTTCTTGATAGCATGAAAACCCACGCCTTTGTAAATTTCACCACTATAACCGCCGCTTCGCGGGCCCGCGCTTCTTTACATGGTTGCATATGGCCGCCAGAGGGAAATCGTAAAGAATTGTGGGTGGATTTCGTCCCAGACGATAAAGTCGAGGCTTGGATTCAGCAGGAGGAAGATGCTATTGCCTCAGACAAAGCCGCACGCTTGAGCGGACAACCTGTTTTGGCTAGAAAATTTGAAGTCGTGTATCCCCAGACGGCAGATGGATTTGAGGCCGTATTTCAGGTTATTGGTTCCACTCCAAGTGTTAGAGGGCCCGTCACTTCATCCGAGTGGAACCCGCCAACTAGTCCAAAGGGACAACGAAACGAATCTGCGCGTCATCTTCAGCATCCCATTTCTCCGCCCTCCAATTTGTCAACAGCTCCGGAGACCCGCCACTCCATCGCCAAATCCTTCGCTACGCTCGATGATCTCTTTTCCTCCACTCAAACCTCCAAACCGAAACTCTACTATAAACGCGTTCCTGATTCCACCATCTCCTTACGCCTTGAGGAGCTCGACTACGAAACCTCGCGCAATTGGGTCCCCGAGGAGAAGCGCAAAGGGAGGGGTTTAAAAAATGCAAATTCTCGGCGCGAGGACGAACTGATGCGATTTTCTTTTGATGAGGATGATAGGATCATTGAGGTAGGGGAGGACTTTGGTGTTTATGAGATTGAGAACGGAGGCTTCGGACGGAGAGGCGGTTGGGGTGGTGGGAGAGCGAGGAACAATCGCGCAACACCCCGTGGTGGGGGGTTTTGGAGGGGCGGTGGAGGGTGGAGAAGTGGGAATTGATAGGTATTCTAGAATCCATCGCCTGAGTCGAATCTCATTAGGACCCTTTGAGCGAAAGTACCTATTCCCCAACTTGTGTGTTTGCTTGTGATAGGAAACGGTTGGGGAATGCAAAGAATATAACGAATGCATATATTCCAAATGTGACTCGGCGACGAAAAGATGGGCCTGCATGATAAGCAAGATAGACAATTTCGAGTAGTAAACGGAGATGCATAGGATGTATTGCCACTGCTGACAATATACATTTAAGGACTTTGAGGAAGCTGGACAATAGATGTAGCATATCAACGTACAATATGGTTCCCGATGCATTTTCAATGTATGTACATTTCGATGTAAGAAAAATACTAGATCGGAAAGATGCACTTCATGCCCAAAATGTAATTTGTCACCTTCACCTGTGAGAAAGTGAGTGTGCTATGCAAACGCCAAAACCATGCTTGAGAAATATGTAGGGAACAACAATAAGAAAACTTAAGACCGACGAGACAAAAGGGATAGATGTACAATCATGTAAGGAAAAAATGAGTGAACAAACAGGGTATCTTCCGAATCTCCAACAACGGACAAAAAATCTGCGATAAGAAGCGCGCCAGAGATGGTCAGCTTCGCTATGTAGACTCATCCTCTGGGCTTTTAGTGTTGGTCTCTCTCGCCCTCATAACTGCGCGTTTCAACGCAACCAAGCGTTCCTCGGTTGTGCGGATCGCGTCATCAATCTCTCTGTTGCGCACGCTCTCAGCCACCAACTTCTCCTGTACCTTCTGACCATAAGCAACTCGGCCGCCTGCCACCGACGAATGCACACGATCCATCGCAACACGTTCTTCGAGCCAGTTCCAAAGCTCGGCTTCTTCATGCCGCCAGAGTTCTTCGTAAGCAATCTGTCTCTGCGCTGTATTCATATACCCGGAAGAGACGGCTGCGTTGGATCGAGAGAAAAACCAGGTATATATCAGAATACCCCCCAAAAATAGTATGACGTTTTTTTTAGTGACGATTAGATCAATGACATCTGCGATAGGACCTAGTAGACCACGTAGCGGATCCAGAGGGCCCCAGCTACTTTCCTTTGCGGCAGTCGATGTAGCAGAAGCAGGAGGAGCGGGCGCCTCCTGTGCAACGATGTTGGCTTTAGAGCGTTTCTTACTTTTGCCTGTTTTACCAGGCAACTTGGGTATATTGCTCTTGGAAACCACTGCGTTGCGAAGTGCTGTGCTGAGGCTGGTTGCATAGGTCAACTGCCCATCGTTGGCGCCCTTCTCGATTGGTGCTTGAAAACCATCAGCATATATACGTTTCGGCAAGGGGAAAGGAAGATCATCGTTTCTTACCCCGAAGCCAACTCTTGCCACTCCATTCCACCGTAAATGTCATGATAAGACGTGTACTGTTATTCGGACCCCACATTAAACAATATCGTGTCTTTGTTACGAATATGTTACCGCTAGGTACATCCGGAGTTTGAGTGGTCTGTAGGATTGTGACGGCTTTGTTTAAATCATATTGTTCCAGATTCGATGTGATGTTACACTTGGTCTGTTTCGGGCCAATACTACCCCCTAGCGGCTTGATGTACGAGAAACTGAAGGTTTTGTTGCCTTCACCAAGCCCTTTTCCGTCGTCTTCCATTTGAAGGTCAGTAGATTTTTGGTCTTCTATTAACCATTTACGCATGAATACGCCAGAACCTGGGCCGAAAGTCAAGCTATAGATTTTCCCAAGCGGTGCGGGAATGGTCGTGTCAATTAGAAGTTTGTCATAATGCTGGTCGTTATCACCACATTCTGTAGGGCCGTGTGTTGATGCTCCTGGAAAGTCCTGAATTGCAGGTGTACCATTGATCATGGCTTCTGCGTCCTCGTTGAGCTTCTGGGCGCCACCGCTGACGGCCTGTGCCATTGCAGCGCTGGCTTTTTTCGCTTCGCCTGTCACAGAACCCATCTCGCTGCCGGTAACACTGCCATCCCCAGCCTCTGTAAAGCTTCCTATTCCGTCATCATCTTCAGCATCCTCATCATAGACGTCGTCCTCCGAGTCCTGCACAGAACCATCATCGCTACCGACCGATTCTGCTTTTTCTGTTTTGTCGCCTGTCCCTGTCCCGTCCAGTGCGACCCCATTTAGGGACGACTTTAAGTTTGGATGCGAAATCTTCCAAATGCCAATGATGAGATCGTAGGTTGTATCTCGAGTCAGTAACGATGCGAATACATTGCGAGCGTGGAGTGTCTGAATTACGATAGCGTTGGGAAACACAACAGCCGTCGATTTCTTTTCTACCGACACCACCTCGTCGAAGCTTATCACCAAGTTGGTTACCCAACCCAAAATATTGCTGGAAAAACATAAGTGCCCCTCGGAAACGTACAGACGGCCTTGTAGCAGGATTTCTTTCTGAAGCGCTGCACTATAGTCTTCAATCAGATAGTCATCTTCTGGGACACTTTTGAATAGAGCATGAAACTCTCTATTTCTTTTTGGTGATGCAACGGCAAACCCTGTGCCGTTGAGCCGTTGATTGCTGAGACCGGCTTGGGGAACCAAAGTCGACGTACTGGCACCTATTGCCGCTGCAATAGTGTTACCTGTCGTCGCAGAACTGCCTCGATGCCGTCGCTTTCTGCCGCCGCTTACCCGGCTACGGATACTACCTTGGCGGTTCAGGGAACCTGCAGCGGGGGAGTCTGTAATATCTTGCTGTCTAGGCGGTGACATGGTATTTGTAGCGGACGTGTTCAGAGATGCTACGTGGTCGTCGCTCGACGTGTTAGCCGGCTTCTCAGCTGCATATGCAGCAGACACTGCTTGGGCTGCCGCCAGATCGGCAGCTTTCGCTGACGCATCGTCGGAAGTTACAGGCAAATTGCCGTTCGAAGACATTAGGCTAGGTTCTTCCGAATCTGTTATCCCAAGATGCGCCAAACTCAAATTGCCAGTGCCTAGTGTCTCCACAGCAAGTCTACGTTTCTCAGATCCCTCGTTCACGGTTGTGCTAGGGTTATTTACGCTTATGACTTCCTCGCCGCCTACTTCTTCCGTTTTTGCCTCTTCCCCCTTATGCTGCTGCGCGGGCCCTTTGTTCTTGTTTGGTGTAGCGGTATTTGCTATGGTGGTACTAAGGGTATTGGCGGCGTTTTGTGCTGCGGAGAAGACTGAGGAGAAAAAGCCGCTAGGGGATTGAGGGGGAACTGCAGTTCCGCCGGGCGTCTTAGCTTCCTCTATTGTCGGAGTCAACGGAGCGGATATAGAATTGGAAAGTTTGCTTGGGGGATTTGTTGCAGATCGTGCACGTCTGTGCGATATCATATTCCCCGAGGGAGAAACGACGACGTTGGGGTTCGCAATATGCACACCGTTCTTGGAGTTCGACGCTGACCCTGCGGGAGAAACTGGCTTTGCATCTGTTGGAGTGGGTGGGGTTACTAATGTGGTGGGAGCGTCAACTAAGTTCGGCGGAGTTGCCGGAAGTTCGGTGACGATGAGCTTGGGAGTAATGGCAGGAAGTGAAGAGGAAGGTCGAATCTCTTTTGTCGCAGGGAGTGGAGGAGGGGATGTTTGCAAAGGAGAATCGTCAAGAACAACGTTGGTCTCACGCTTCTTCCCCCCAAAGAATGTGCCTAAACCGCTGCTGGTGCTGGGGCGGGGGCTGTCAGCCGTATCTACCCCGGACTTTTGGGTGAAGGAGCGTTTGGTTGTGGGGGTGAAGGCCTCCTTCAGTTTGCGGCCTGGCGAAGTGCCACGTTTGGGGACGGCGACGTCAAAGGTTTGAGCGTGGCGTGGCGTGGCTTGCTCGTCGGCGGTAACAGTCTCCAGAGGAGCTGAGTCGGCAGCTTGAGCGGTGATCAGAGGGGAGGATAGGGTCAGATAGCCAGTGTGCGACTGGTGAGGAGAGATGGTAGGGCGTACTGGGGCACTGAAGACGGTAGAGGATGTGAGTTAGCGCAATGCGGCCACGCAATCCAGCTGCGTGAAATATGGAACATAGAAACAAAACGGAACGCGCCAATTAGAAAAAGGAGAGGGGTAGCGGCGGTAACGCTGATAGCGACGGCAATGGGAATGAGAACGAGAGGAGCGGGCATGTGCGTATGGGACCAAATATAGTGTGCATCATGGTGGGGAAGATGTTGCAGGGTCTCTCTCTTTCGCCTTTCCTTGCTTACTACTGCCGCTGCACATGTGTACTCCGCAAGCCGCATGTAGCCAAGCATCATATGTGTACGTAATCGGGGGCTGGAGTGTGTTTGAGATGGTCGGTGCAGCTGAGACAAGACTGATGGGGGAAACAAAGACACTTGTTCAGGGCAGATAGGATGCTAGATGGGCTATGACGGAAACATGAGACTTACCCTTCGATGTCAGAATCTTCGGTGAAAAGACTGCTTGACACACTCTTGTGAAGGCCAAGTGACTCTTCGCTTGCGGACAAACCATGCTTGGAAGCAAATGGCATGTTGGGCACAGGAGGGATTGCATCGTCAGCAGAATCCGAGACGGTGCTATGGCCGGATTTGCGGCGTGTTTTGCGCCCTTTGAACAGCTTCGACATGCGTCGCCGGTGCGTCGATGAGCTCTCGCTTTGGCCGTCTTCGGAGTTGTGGTTGTGGTTTTTCAACCTATCCAGTCCATCCGAAGCATATAAATCGCTGGCGCTGGCATTATCGGGCGGACGGTCCTCACTGCTTGCGACAGATGTAGTCGATGAGCTGACGCCTCCTTTGAGGGTTGTGCGAATGCCCGTGGGTGCGAGAGAATTGTCTCTGCTGCTGTGGCCTACGGACGAGGCTCGACTTCGCGCTGAATCGGCAGTGGCCATGGCACAAAAAGACCGTCAAGCGTGCCTATCTACTTGGTCGCTTGCGTTTTTCAGTGCGTATTCGAGTCCGACCCTCGTTCTATGTATGTGGGAGTGTGTGTGTGGCGGGGATGGCTGGTAATGGTGGTGGAGAAGCGGGGAGGTTCGATGATGTAGACGGCGGTGGAGGGTGGTCGGTCGATGATTTGGCACGACGAGGCTACAATGTACAAGTAGTAGGTAGCCAAGTACTCGACAGCATCAGACCTCTGAGAGAAAGATGGATAGGGAAGGAGCAAGCTGTTTGTATCGGACAAACGTGCATCATTCACAATTCGGTGCCTTGCTACATATACTTAATAAGGCATACGTAGGTACTTAAGCAGCCTGCAACTCAGCTCAGCCTCCTTCTGCAAGGATACAAAATAACATTCATGTAACTTACATAAGCCTCCGTATCGAATCGGATAACAGCGTAACTTGTATAGCTTACCTAAGTAAGAATAACCATGCATTTACCTACTAGATGTAAGTTGCCTGTCCTATGTTGTGGCTTGTGGTCAATGCATCGCCTCATGACGTCCCAAACATCGCGTGGACGTTTCTCATTTCTACCTACATGTACGTATGTAGATTCTTACATGCGGCAACCCGCACGCCCTCTCTCACTCCTCTTCACCAAAGAAATGGAGTCTGCCCAGCTCACCAAAGCTCACGAACACGCCCGTAACGCTGCGACGGCCACGTACGGAAATAGCATCGCGACCGCGGGGCATGAGCATGACTCGGCTGCCTCTGCCTTTCGCGAGGCAACTCACGATACAGCAAACTCCGAAGCACTACGCATTCTCAACCTCTTGGAGCATCACCATCAGAAACTGGCCGGCCTGATAAAAGAACCTCCACGCAGGAAGGAAATTATCAAGACATCGAACCAAAACTCAGATGCCTCCGCTGCCAATCCAAACCCGAAGTCGACATCTGCGAGATCGTCGTCGCCTACTGCCAGCTCCTCTTCCTCCTCAACCCGCGCCCCCTCCCGCCGTAGACTCCCACAATCGTCCATCGCTACAAATCTTGCCGAAAAGCGTGGTATCCCGCGGCGGGGCACTCCAAGCGCAGCCCCAGTTTCTGTCGCCAACGCTCTTGCCAGTCGCAATGAACATGCCTCGACTCCCGTGCGGGACATGCTGGAGCGTCAAAGTCGAAAGGCAGAGGCAGAAAAGCGTAGCAGTATAGAAAGTGGTAATAGAGATACAAAGCAAAGACAAAGCGAACCCAGCTCCCACTCCCACACTCCCACAGACGACAACTTTAGGCGCTTCTACTCGGCATTTGGAGGCGTCATTTCAGCCATCAGCGCCCCGTTAGCCTTCACATCGCTGCCGCTTAGTCCTACACCTCCCTCGCCTGCACTTGAACCGCCGCCAAAGAAACAAACAAAAGTCTCTTCTAAACCTCCAAGCAGGACACAGTCCCCTGAGGCATCTCGCACGGTCAAGTCTTCCGAGCCCGATCTTGCTGCTTTGATTAGCAAACCTGCCTTGCGTGCTCTCCAAGAAGCCAACACCCCCCATTTTGCCAACAATGAATCCTTTTACTTAGTCCCTACATCCGGAGGCACCGTTTCCTATGCCAATATTCTGCAAAACCCCAACACACCGCTGCACCATCATCACCCCCTCCACGCTGCGCAGAACCCTCTTCTTGATCCCATATCCGAAAGTGACAATGAGCCCGGCTCCGGTTTGAAAGGCTCATCCCATGAAGAATTTGTTGATGCACGCGAAACCGTCGGCCCACCCTCTCCGACTGCTTCGCGGAGACCAAGATCAAGGGGGAAAACGGCAAATAATGTGGCCACGGTGCGCACCCTTGCAGCCGGCCGTGGAGCTGGGCAAAAAACAGTGGAGGAGTACGAACTGCAAATCGAAACCTTAATCCAGACCGTGGACAAGCAAGCTAAACGTATTGCCATGTGGGAAACCACATCACAATCCTCGCACATTGCCCTTGCACAGTCCTTCCGCGCCCGTACCCATCTCCCTTCTACCTCTAGTGATCCCAGTGCACTTGCTCAAGCCCTCGCCATGGGCTCTAATAACCATCCCGCCCTCCCTTCCCCACCAATAACATCAAATATACCACCCATCGTCTCTCAGACTGCTACGTCATCGTCCTCTCCAACAATAACACTGCACCATGGCCAGCAGCAGCCGTTACAATACGGCCCCGATCCCGAGGTCATGAAACGCATCGCCGAACTCGAATCCCGCATCACCTCGCAAGCGGCGCAAATTACAGAGCTGACGGCTGATAAGGAACAACTAACACGTCAGAACGAGAAGAACGCCCTTGTTTTGGCAAGGTACAGAGAACAGTGGGAAAAATTGAAAGCTGGTGCTAGGAAGAAGCAGATGGAGCGAACCGAAAAGAAGATTGCGGAGATGAAAGAGAGTGGGGCTGCAACGGTTGGAGGTCTCAGAGATGAAGATTCAAATATCATGGCAAAGGGTAAGGATGTCGAAGAGGAAATTGATCATGATGATGCAGAAGGAGGTGTAGTGGGAGAACAAGTCACCTCATCACGAAAGGTACCATGGGTATAAATACTGAGGGAAATCGAACCATTGCAGGAAGGTATAGAAACTACGGCTGATAGCACGGTATACACCCGTCAAGGTTCCCCCTGTCACGCGGCTTTCATATTTCGAGAGATTATCATATCAAAAAAATTGGAAGATGAATAATATATGCTTCATCTATTTACGGCTTAATGTGGATGGTAATACCAGCAGAGGAAAATCCTACACCCAATTTGAACTGATAGCAATCTGTGATTTAACTCATAATTTCCAAAATATACACGCAGTCAAACTCCAAAAACCCAAATGCCGGATCCTGGCCTGCCCAGACATCCCGCAGTCTGTAAGTCAGCAGCACAGACTTCCTCCTCTTATGCAGCAGCAGCAATCGGATGGGATTGAGATGTACCCTGAGTATCCATTACCACCTCGGGCTCCACTTTACCAATCTCATGCCCACCCTCGTAATCCGGTTGCGCTGGGTGCACGCCCACGCGCTCCTTACTCAAAAGATCCACAAGCAGAGGGCTAGGCTTGTTGTTCCTGTCAGAGAACATAGCCTGATGGTCCTTGTACTTTTTCACGCTCTCCACGTACTTGTCAAAAAGGTAGGCTGAGTCGAGAGGCCCTCCCTTGGCTTCGGGGTGAAATTGAGCGCTGAAGATAGGGCGAGAGTTGTGTATGAGACCTTCATTGGATTGGTCATTCAAGTTGGTGAAGTACTCCCTCCAGTCTTTAGACAAAGTAGCAGGGTCGACAGCATAACCGTGGTTTTGAGATGTGATGTGGCATTTGCCAGTAGTGAGGTCAAGAGCAGGAATGTTGTGTGCACGGTTACCGTATTTGAGTTTGAGTGTCTTAGCGCCGGCAGCGAGAGCGATAAGTTGGTGGCCCATGCAGATACCCATGATGGGTATCTGGGAGCTCTCGAAGAGTTTGCGGAGATTGTATACAGTGGAGGTGCAGTGAGTTGGGTCTCCTGGCCCGTTGGAGATGAAGACACCATCAAAGTGATGAGCCACCTTGTGAATGGGATAATCAAAGGGGAAGCAAGTGACACTGGCTCCTCGGGAAACAAGGCTGCGAAGGATGTTCTCCTTGACTCCACAATCGATGAGAGCAACGTGCATGTCCCCGAGCGAGGAGCTAACGTGGAAAGGAGCCTTGGTGCTCACCCTGCGTACAAGGTTGATGGCTTCTGGGTCAATGTAGGCTTCATCTTCATCGGCATCATACTCCTCTCCGATAGAGATGCGAGCCAACGAGGAACCTTGCTCACGAAGATACGTCACAACCTCTCGAGTGTCAACACCAGAGATGGCGGGCACACTCTCACGAGCGCACCATTGAGCGAGACTTTCGACAGCAGTCCAGTGGCTGTGTTTCAAAGCATAGTCTTGAACGACTATACCGGACGCTTGGATATAAGGGGATTCAAAATAGCGAAGCAGGCCGTGCTCATCACGAGCAGCAGATGGGACACCATAATTCCCAATGAGGGGCTGTGTGAAGACTAAGATCTGGCCACGGTAGGAGGGATCGGTCATGGATTCGGGGTAGCCGACCAGGGAGGTGGTGAAGACGGCTTCACCAGAGATGTTGGCTTTGGCACCGAACGATTTTCCGGAGAAGATGGGTCCGTTCTAAATGGCGGTGAGTGAGTGAAGGGCTTCACAAATTGCTTGCCGATATCGGATATACACACCTTGATCGTGAAAGTGGCCCTTTCGGTGGAAACGGGAGTTGCCTTTCGTTGAGGAGCAGGCGTTTGACGGGGGGTGTTGGTCTGCACAGTGGCCATGAAGCGGTATTGTGCTCGGTTCTTTGTCACCTGTCCCAGGAGACTCGCAGACCGGCCGGCGGCAGGCTTGAAGCATTGCGACAGCATAGTTGATAGTGGGATGGAGGCAGGAACGTTGTTTGGTGAGCAGTTGCAATGGAGGAGTCTTTAATTGACTGAAGCCTTCCACAGGTGGTCTGTTGCATACACGGTTAGTGGCGTTGCATGGGGTCGAAGTGGTGCCGGTGAAGGCATACCTGAGATGTAGTCCTGTTATAACAAGTTATTAGCAGGCATCATGAGAAAATCGGACGTGTAAATTGAGGGACAATGGTAGGGAGTAGGGTTAGGTAGAGGTCTGCAGGGTTGGATGGGCCCAAGGGACGGTGTAAAATCGGCCAGCGATAACAGAAGCACCGATCATGACTGTACAAGTATGATGGAATAGCGTACCTGGGAAGTGAAGATTGACACAGCACGCATAAGCGCGATGGAGACAAGAAGCAGAGTCAAAACGAGAAGGGGTGCGACAGCCACCAGTGGCCTTTGGAGTACGGAGTAATGAGACGTGCAGGCCTTCTGAGAAGGGCGTGGGAGGAGGGTATGTGGGTGATAGGTATGTGGAGAGAGGAGAAGGATGCGAGCATTTGAATAAGTAGGTGGACCCCTCAGACGCTAACGAGCACACAAAGATAAAGCCTGGCCCGTGCACCCACGCTACGAAGTTCGGAAGCTACGAATGACGCACCCAACAAATTTTTCTCGTCCCCCATCTTTTGCCCTTTTCCCCATTGGTCAATTCCTCTGTATCACGTGGTTATATACACACATCCACCATTGATGCAGTTGACATGTGCACACCTTGCCCTTATGTTCCCTCCCGATTATGCTTTGCTCTGATTCACACATCAGCTGTTGGCAGGCTCGTTGACTGCTCCAACCCTCTCATACCGTAATCTTGCCCGTCAATCGAATGTCTCTCGAGCTGGCTCCGATGCTGAGGGTGAAATCGCCACTGGGCACCGACCATTTACCAGCACTCCAAATACTAAAATCCCTCCTCCTTAGCTTGAATGTCGCCGTGCCACTGCCGCCAGCCTCGAGCTTGAGCTTGCTGAAGCCACGAAGTTGCTTGGGCGGCGTGCCAGCTGACGACGGGTAGCCAACATAGAGCTGAGGCACTTCGGCCCCCGCAACACCACCACTGTTCGTGATCTTTGCAGTCACCGTCGCTACAGTCTCCCAAAGGTCTGCCGGTCCACCCGGCACTACCGCACCCGTCGCTGGTCCCGCTGTAGGGCCTCCGCTCACCGTCAGGTCCGAGTACGTGAAGTTTGTGTAGGCTGCCTGTATGTGAGCACCATCCATCAACTGCCAAATACATGGCACAATCCAGGCTCAAGACTCACACAGGCCAAATCCAAACTCGAAGCGTGGGGTGATGTTGTTCCGGTCAAACCGGCGGTAATCAATAAACAAATCCCAGGTCGAATCCGTACTGTCAACAATGGTTGTGCCGTAATCCGATTCTTGCTTTGCAATCGTATAGGGTAGCTTGCCGGAAGGTGATGCAGCGCCATAGAGAATGTCTACAAGGCCGTTCCCAGATTCTTGGCCTATTTGGTATCAGAAAGACTGACCTTTCACTCACAGTTAAAGGGGAAGACGGAGTTCCAACACGTACCAGGAAGACCCGCCCAAACCACAGCAACCACATTGGGATTTTCGATCCAACTTTCCATGACGATTGGGCCTACACTATGCACTACAACAATGGTCTTCTTGTTCACATTTGCAACTGCCTTGACAAGATCATTTCCGTTGTGCCATGGGTCAAGATTGTTCCTGTCACCCGCATTGTTTTCCACTGTTATGTAGCCCTCGCCAGCATCAGCATTTATACAAACAACGGCGACTTCGGCATTCTGCGCGACCGAGGCTCCTTGCTGGGAGTTGTCATTGGGAGAACTGGTGACAGTAGTCCCATCTTTCGAGCTTTGCGTCTTAATAGCATCCCTTAGGCGCAAATGCAGAGTTAGTCTTTTTTCTAAATTGAAAAAGGCGTATACATCGGTATTCGAGCCATACGTACAGAGGTGCTACTAGGTACGGTATCTCTGCAGTTCCAGAGCCCCAACCCATGATCAAGGTTCCCTCGTTGCAACCGCGGTCAGTACTATAAATATTTAGTCCCTATTCCATTTCATGAACTAAAAGATTGTAGTGGCAAGTTACCAGGCGTTAGCGCCCTTGGGATTTACGATACTGTCGGAACCGATGACAGCAATACTTTTTGGTTTCTTCAAGGGCAAAGCAGCTCCCTCATTCTTCAGCAGCACAATGCCATCTCTCGCCATGGCTCTGACGTTTGTCTCATGGTTTCCAGTAATCGTTTTCTGTCCAACGTTCCAGCTGTTGAACGAAGTCGCTGGGTAGCCCTTATCTTGTCCGGTAAGGTACCAGGCCGCAAGAATACGCTTGACCATGTCATCGACACGGGACTGTTGGATTTGGCCATTACTAACGGCAGTTTGAAGTTCTGCTTAGGTTAGACCGAGGCAATTCATCACATAGGTGGGAAGTCTAAGGTATTGAAGTTACTCACGTGGACCCCAAAGCACGTTCTGATTGTTAAAGTTGCTTTGATCAGATTAGTCAAGATTCCATCTCAGAACGAAGCAGGAATAACAACCTTCCAGGCATCGTCATATCCATCCCGCCGTTTGCGCTACCGACGGTGGTGTGCTGGGCTATCATGTGTCAGAAAATATGCCTCCCGTTCAGGACTTTTCTCACCATTCCAATCAGACATGACGTAGCCGCGGAATCCTAGTTCTTCTTTTAAAATCTTGTTCATGACCTGGTCACTTTCGCAAGCCCAAGTGCCATTGACTTTGTTGTAACTACACAAGAAATCAGTTGCAGCTTGGTCATCAGACACCATGCCAATGACGTCTGTAGCCAATTGTCCCACCACCAATGCTTACCTACACATAACGCTCGCGACGTTGGCGTTGACCGCATCTGCAAACGGCCAATTGTAAAGCTCCCTTATCACTCGATCAGGAACATTACTGCTCATCGTATCGCGGTTTCTCTCCTGCTCGTTCACTATGTAGTGCTTGGCACAGGCCTATACGTAGTTAAAATCAATGGCACACTTTTCCGACGTGGAGTGCGATCTCACCTGCACTCCAGCTTCCTGCATTCCTTTGATGGTTTCTGCCATGGCAATTCCCTGGAGGTACGGGTCCGCACCGAAGCCTTCCCAGTTGCGACCTCCCTTGGCGAACTTGCCGAGCGCACCTGCAACTGGACCAAGCTGTACGTGCACACCGAGTTGCTTCGCTTCATTGCCCATGAAACTGCCACGCTCACGGATGAGATCGATGTCCCAGGTAGAGGCCGCATGGATACCTGCTGAGAATGCTGTGACGCCTTTTACATAGCGGATTCCTAGAGGACCATCTGCACACATCGATGAGTTAGAAATACAAAGACAGAGAGCTACATGTGATGATTCAAAAAAGCGATTGCCGCCCTCGCTTTCATGGATCTTCCTTCTCACCTTGCAGACACAACGACGGGTAGCCGATGGAGCTGGCTGCCTTGGTATTACCAACGCAAGGTCCCGTCATCCAGCCTTGACCAGTCACAATCCCTATTTTGTCACTGGAGGAAAGTTTCGCAAGCGCTGCGGTTGCCTTGGTGTATGCCTCATCCCAACTGAGAAGGGCTCGCTTCGAGTGCAAAGAGTCAGGAGGCAGGGCTTTGATCACATCAGCTACGATCCGGGCATGTAATACAACGAGGACAGGAAAATGTATGTTTGCAATTGGGGGTGATCGTTCCAAGTGTAGATGGGAAAGTCACCAGTCCCAATGGCCTTGCTCTTGCGCGCTTGTATTAAACTCACCAGATGCCATGATCAGAGTAGCCGTAGCTAGTACGGGAGTGATATAGGTCCACATCCTGAATGAGCACCAACAGAGAGATCTAATCCGGTCAAAGTGATCACAAAGAATCGAGCGCAGAAGGAAAGTGTGGTTGGCGGGTCTGAGCTCCAGCTATATAAATACCCAAAGATACATTACTCAATCACACGGACCCCTTCAGCATCAATTGATAGTAACAGTATATGGCTTGCATAGGGTAATCAACAGCCCCTTGGCCAGTTTCTTAGCACTTGTTACCAATATCTGTATGTGTCCAGGCAACACCGGGGCCTTTCGAATCCCAAAATCCATATCCTCGGCTCAAGACAGGTCCTTTGTAGAGTAAAATGATCTCGTGGTTAACAGAGTTCGGAGGAGCAATATGGATTGGGGCAAAGAATGGGGATGGTACCCCATCTCGTATGGAATTTAAGCATGCAACGGCCCGGTTCTCCAGGGTTAGCCCTTCACGTTCCCCGTTTTCTTCGGCTGACAAGGGTTTTGGCGACAGCATACTAAGCCAACAAGATCGGCCAACTATTGGGGGCACGTCATCAGAGGCATACATTGAAGTGGTAGCTAACGGGTTAAGCTGTGGCAGAGTTAATAAGAAAGAAATTATTTAGCTAGGTCATCTTGCATGTGCAATGGCTTAGCATTGGAGGCACTTATCATGTACCAGACGTTGTTCACGCCCATCACTGCACGAGCAACCGGCTGTACAAAGAGAGTCAAGCCAGTCTCACATTGTCGTACATAGGAACCTGATTTGTACAAGAGCATTACCTTGAGATGTAAATATTCTGGGTGTAACATACGCTAATCCCAATACTTCGCCAGCGTTTGCTTCGCTCTGATCTGACCAGGCTCTTTTGAGTGACCTGTCGGGTGCGCCGTCATAGAAGTGCACTCATGTCAAAGCTCTTGGCTTGATTATCCCATACATAGTTACTTCTAATGCCTGCCATCTAATATGGAGCTTCCGCATCTTCTCCTCATCCCCGCAATATATGCCGGCTTAAGTTCGGGTATCCTCCTAGTCCAGGTATGCATCCACGCATCGTACACTTCGCAATGTCGATGATAATTCCATGTGTGTTTTGGTTGAATTGACGCAGGTGTTTAGTTTGCAGAGCGGAGACGATACTTGGCCTACAGCCATGTCATGAGTCTTGGTTCCCCTCTTTTTCTGTTTATCTCGATTGTGCACCCCATAAGAATATTTCACACATGTGAACGTGGGTCCAGTGCTCCAAGGGCATAGATGGTTTTTTTTCGACGCCCATGAAGCTTCATGCGTCATTCTGGTATTCGCATTCCTCATCAATCCTCAAGCAATGAGCACAGGAAGGGCGCTCTTCGGTGCATTTCCGCCTGCGCGATTTGCAGTTGATGCATCCGTTCCTGGATCGTTTTTTGGGGCCTGGGATTTCGTATTGGCATGTCCACAAGCCCCGACGGCATTGGTTGCATGTGGGTTTTGCTTCGTTACATTTGATACCCTTCTCTTTGCATCGCAAACACTTCCCCTTTAATATTTGCACAGGAGGAGGCGTTGGCTCGCGTGTCTGTCGTTTTCTGCGCGTGGTCGACGGTGAACTCAGTTGTTTACCTTTTTTTGTCGAGTCTGACGAAGGTGCTTTTTTCGTGACTGTTGAGCCTGGTTCTTTCCTGCGCTTCTTCTTTGTAGGAGCTGCAGATACCATCAGTGGATCTGTGATCAAGCCACTCAACTCGGTATCGACTCCAAATTGATCTTTTTTGTTGCGACTTCTTTTGACTTTTGGCGTTTTCGTTTTGTTGGAAGAGCTGCCGGAGGCATCTTGGAGAGCATTGCCAGTACTTGACTGCAGAGCAGGTAAAGAGCTATGATAGTTGGTTAAATGTCATCAAAAGCAGAAGCGGTATTTCAAACTGCGCAAATGCCACCACAAGTCTATAGATGAGGATGCCAGTGCCAGAATCTTGGAACGTACCTTTCTTGATCATCTTCAGCGGAACTGTGAACCGGATTATGCTTATACACTATGTTGATGGCCTCTCGCTTCTCCGAAAACGTGATGTTGATCGCTCCTCCACAATCGTATTTAGCAAGAGTTGTACCAGGTTTCCCGCCTTGGCGTTCCTCTTCGCTATCTTCCTGTCTTTTTCTTTTCCTCTCGCGTCTGTTCTGGAAACTGCAAGTGCAGATATACCTTGATTTGATATGGATTAGTCTATGCGATAGAATGTTGATTCCCAAAGACACATAAACTTGTTCTTAGCACACGAACGGGGGAAGCATCTTGAACACACCTGAAACGACATCCTGCACTGCCTTCCTTGTTGAAGGCTTTGCGCTCAACGTACTTGAATCTAGGAACATTATGAATCAGTGCATCTCTCTATGATAATAAGACGTTTTGCGCATATCGAGCGGGTATTTCAAGATGTTTCCAATAAATTACATGTGCGGGAAAGACGTGAGGGTCAATCGTAGTAGTACAACAAAGAACATGAAGTTGTTATCACAATCTCCGGTGGTGGGTAGATCCTTGAAGCACAGGCTGGTATGGTATGCGAGGACCATATTTGCTAGTTCAGACGAGTTTCGGCTGCAGTGGTGATGGTGGTGGCCTGTGGACTGGGGAGAATGGAGATTGCAGCATTTACATACCCATCTATGGCTTCAATGGCTTCAATGAAACAACTATAAGCTCGTCAGCAAATGCGTGGCAAAGCGGATATTGCCTCGCCAACCATACCAAGCCACTGCCCTCTGTAGCTTGAGGCGCTCCTTGCTATTGGAGGAGCGACAGAGCGCGTACTCGACAGCAATGCTCTGAGGATAGTCTGCAGGTTCAAAAAGCAAATCCAGGTTTGGCTGCTGAGCAACACTGATGGTGATAGTTGATGAGGCTCCGAAAACAAATTCGGTCACAATATCGGTAGGAATCAAACTGGCTGCGTTTTTGGCCAGCTCGTTGCGAAGAGCGCCATCGAGAGATTCCGAGGACGGGCAACGATAATATACTTCGGGGTTCAAGCCGCGATGATACTTGAGATCTAGATCATCGTCAACGTCGTCCATCTTGATTAGTTAACCGTCTGTTGCTTGAGGGGTCGTCTGCCAATTAGTCGGTCATATAGTAATCGAGGTGATGAGGTTTAGCTTAACAGATAGAGACCTAAGGGCCTAATTAAAACACGCTAGTTATAGTTGGTAGTTATTAGAGCGTTATACCTTCTATAAGGTAGAGTTTTTAATCTTAAATTATTAATACTATAATAATTACTATTAAAGTATTTTCTTTTTTATAATTAATTAGTAAAATTAGTTATAGTATTAATACTAGTTTATAATTTTTATAGTAATATTTTAGGCTAGAGACGTATATATAGTAACTATTAGTTATATAATTAAGGCTTAAAAGTTAGTATTTTAAGTTTTTTTTAATAAATCTATCTACTATTTAGCTTTTACTATCTAACTTCTACTATTTAACTTCTACTATTTAACTTCTACTATCTAACTTCTATAACTTCTACTTACTACTAACTATATAAATTAATAATACTTTAGTAACTAGTAATTTAGTATAAGTAGTTATTAACGCTATAATAACTACGCTAAGTTACTATATTATTTATTAAATTAAGTAGTTAAATATATAAGTATAAGCTACTTTTTACTTTATTTTTTTATAGGTTCTATTACTATTAAGACCTCTACTTACTATTAATAGCCTACTACTAGTAAAAAAAATAAACTATTAATTAATTAAATAAGCTTAAATAAATAAATAAATAAATA
>JAMAHW010000180.1:0-23684 GCA_023627715.1 Periconia sp. R9002 | reverse complement strand
TTTGTTGGGGAGGGTGTTGGTTGATGTAAGGAGGGAGTTGAGGGAGAGGGAGAGGAGGGGGAGGGAGTTGTGGTGGGAGGGTGGGGAAGGGGAAGGGGAAGGGGGTGAAGAAGAAAGAGAGGGGGAGGAAGAAGGGGAGGAAGAGACTGAGTAAGGAGTTGACAGTGTGAAATCAACTTTTGGAGTTTGTTGATTTTTTTCCTTCTGTCTGTCTGGGTGTCTAGGTTTTGAATGGGTATTTGGCTAGGACGATTTTTGTTTCTTTGTTTGATTTGCTTCTTCATCTTAACTTCTATGTTCTTCCTCCCTCGAACCCTCTATCAACCCTACACACGTGTGTTAAACACCGACATGAACACAATCTAATTCCTTCTCTTTTTCTTCTTCACCCTTGTATCCGATATCTTCATCTCCGTCTCTGTAAACCGCTTAAAACCCATGTAAAAACCGGAGGCATCGCCGGTACGTATACGACATACTACACCCAGCTAACCTCTCGTTGAGATTCTGATGATTTATTTGTGGCATCGCTGCTTGCGTCGTCCGCATATTTTATACGGGTGGTAGAGGCGTAAGCTGGGTTCGGTTGGGATGGATAGTTCGACGGGTGTGTGGCACGTATAGTCTCCGTGATTGTTCACTCGTCCATGTCTTGGGGTCGTGTATCCACCCTGTTGATCTTATCCTGACGAGTACGGATTCCGCTCTCCCACGCAGTTATGGGTATGTGTTAATGGTCCTTCGTTTAAGCCGTTGCCGTTACGAACGGCAGAGGGGAGTGCGCGGAGGTTGACCGATCGCTGGTTCCTCTACACCCTCGCCATTTTCCAGGTCAGACGTAAAAACCGTACCTTCCTCTCACAATTCAAAACAAGCTCTACACTTCCGCTCTCTGCCCATCATGCTGTTCCAAACAACCTATCAGCAAACCATCCAATCAAAGACAGACACAATAGAAAAAGAAAAAGGAAAAACTCACACAAACCGCCTTTCGATCCGCGCAGTTATACGCATACTTGGGACAGCAATCAAGAACGTCCGTTTTCAAAAGGGGCCAGGTATACAATGACTTCTTGGGTTTCTTCTTCTTCTCCGCGATGGGTTTCTGCTGCGCTTCGCCTTCTTTTATTTCTGGCGTTTCTGATGGTGGTGGGTTGGGATCGTCCGGTGTTTGAGGACGGGGTGGTTCTTCTTCTTCTTGTTGCTGCTCTGGTTGGTGTCGTTCGGGTTCGGGTTCGGGTTGGGCCGGTGGGTGATTGATTTCTTCTGGTCGTTCGTGTTCTGCAGCTAGCTCGGGCGGAGCTGGGACGGCGGTGTCGAAGTCAAGTGTCGGTTCATCTCCTGTGCGCTCAAGCTCGGGGTTGTTCTCGGTTCCGGGGGACTGGGGTTCGGAAATGCCGACTGGAGGCGCTTCTTGGTGTGGGGAGGGTGGGATCTCGGGGGTTCGTGCTTTGATGTGGTGGTTTGCGTGGGCGGCGATGGCGAGGCTGGTGGAGGGGGAGACGCCGAGGGTCAGGAAGAGATAGAGGGAGAGGGGGAGGAGGAGGGTTGGGGGATGCATCTTCGTAGGGGGTAGAGTTTTTGTTGGGTCGGGTGGTTGGTGTGGACTGGAAGATAAAGGTCGTACGATCGAGGAATCGTGTTGTGTGCTGTCGGCCCCGTTTATAGGGAAGGCTCCAGTATTCTTGGTCACTTTCTTTCCCTCACTTGTTGTTTCCTAGCCGATTGTTTCGTCTCTTGTGATGTTCTTTATACCCGTGTTTTACTCAATGTAGCTTGTGATGACTGTGTCCGTATTGTGTCACTCCGTTACCACGATCCGATACGGCAGTCACTCCCAGTGATCAAGCCTCACTCGCACAAGAGACAAACCCCTAGATTAGGTTCTGCTGCTCCTTTCTGTCTTGCGCCTTTGTTCCTTGAGCCCACTTGTTATTTCAACATAAAATTATTATGAATTGCGTTGCTCGTTCTTATTGGCAAGCACTGCTGTGTCATGCGATTACTCGATCCTCCGAGATGTCGGGATTTTCGCCTTATGGTTTAGGCTGCTGTTTTCTTCGCTCTTCGAGGATATAGGTAACAGGGCGTAACACGGAGATGAAGGACTCCACAATTCGGGAGCAGGGCGGAGAACCAGTGCGGTCGAACCCCAGAATACCAAGCAAACAAGGCCAGAAAAAATGCGTCCAAATGTCGCCGTATTCGTGCGCGGATAGCTGGATATTTTCAATAGGTATTCCTCTCTTTTTTTGTCTTTTTCTTCGTCACTAGACGTCCAAAATGGCGATGCAAAGGTGAGCGACTGCGTCTTCGAAGTCTCAACGCAACAAAAACCGAAAGAAACAAAACCAAAGCGAAAGAAAGATCGAGAACCGACCCAAAACAACGGGAGAACCCCCCATCCATATAAATAAACCGCACCCCCAGCAAAATCACGCAGACGTTGGAAAAAGGGAAACGCAGGCCTGCCAATCGGGTCCCCCTGCTTGCAAATGATTCGCTTGTGCCCCTTGGAGAAGATCCAGGGCTGACTTTGCGGCGCGGCGCTAAAAGTCCTCGAATCCATCAGCTCATCAGCCCCTGAAACTTTGTGCCTTCGTGTCTCCGGCGCCCGCTCAGGTCCAACTCCGCTATCGAGGGGCCAGGGCTAGTTTCCGCGAGGTTTATGATTGCGAGAGGTGCACAACTTCAACAAAGCAATATATGCGACACGCTCGTGATACCACACGTCTCTCCACTCACTGACTTAGGTTGTTCTGTCTGATTAATTATCGGTCTCACAACTTCAAGCTTGTAAAAATAGTTAGCTGATGCCATCAAGAACGCGCCCTTCTGCAATGCCCGCCACATTAACTTAAGCATAACCGCATCCAGACTCGGTACGAGATACCGGTCCGAGCGCCCAGCGGACTTCCTTTAACGACTTGTGACATCGTGTCATGTCATATCATTCGCTATTGTGGAAGAAGCTTAGTCTGTGTTACTAATGGCGCGCCCCGTGTTCGCTTGTCGGTTGTGTTCTGGTCTGGTTCTATGCACTGCGCCGCCGCGTGGGGATGAGATGGGATGATGACCATTGAGGGCGGAGACAATGATGGATGAATGAGAAACGGATCTTGAACGGGTAGAATTAAACATATGCGCGCCTAAAGAATTCATGCATGTTATGGACTCGAGGCATCAAGCAAACAGAAAAATGTGATCATGTACATACGTCGCTCTAATAGTTTTGCGGTTTCACGATAGCGGAAAAATGAATACTGAGAATTGATATCTCTGAAAATAACGGTATACGAGAAAATGCCCCTGGTGATGTATTGGGAGTGTAGGATAGATATATCAACCCACGCGTGATAGAATACATGGCGCAGTTACGAGGTTGGGTGATTGTTTCATGGTTACCTTTGAAGGTTTCAATTCGTAGATGTGCGGATAATGCTCCAGAACCTCTTGCGCTGTGCTTTGATTCTGATTCGCCGAATTACAGGCCACGATGGCCGCCGGGTCAGTTGGGCGCCGCTCACCCATCACTGGCCCACAATTCAATTCAAAGAAACCCAACCATCCATCTAACCAATCAAACCATCATCCCACTGTGCCCCTCTTCTAAGCGTCTTAGCACATTTAATTCCTTTATATATTTTTTTGTAACCACAGCTTTCATCAATTCAACCAAGGGCGCTTGGTCTAGGGGTGTAAGTACAAACCAATCTTGGGTTCAACAAGTTCAGCAATTAACAGTTATCTAGATGATACTCGCTTCGCATAATTCGAATGCAGAATGTGAGTGGTCGTGGGTTCAATTCCCACAGCGTCCAAAACTTTTTTTTCTCGGGGGTGTTGAAGGGTGGGGACAGGAGATTTTTTTTGCGGATATCACGTGCGCCAACGACGATTCATGCATTCAACAAATGTTTTTATACTATGCATTCCATGTTTATATGCTATTGGAATGAATATATGGGGAATTTAAGGATTCGTGATGGACATTGTTGTGAGGAGCGTTTCTGTGGTACATAGTTAGCACATATCTGACTGGCGGTTGTATATTGTTTAAGCGAGCGCTACACGCATGGGAAAAGAGTATTCGGCTTTATTTATTCTTCTGTTGGGGGTGCAATTAAGTGTGTACATGTTATTTGTACAGCAATGTGTAGTAACAAGATATATAGGACTTTGAGAAACTCCGCGAAGCTGCTTATCCTATACAGGTATGTATAGATCACCAATTGTAAAGTTGCAACACCGGGCAATGCCGCGTATGGGGCAGGAGCGACACAGTTATTTCACTTTGGCACATCTGCCGATTGCCCAGCCCACCATTCTCTCCTTCCTCTTCATTATACGTGATGTACGCAAAGTACCTGTTACGTATCTCGTGGTCTACTCAGCACCTTACTCTCAACGTACCCCTCCGGAGTACTACGTACTCTCACTTATAGGCATTGTTCTGCCTTCGCATCAACACCAATGACAACCCTCTCTTCTATTACCTCATCTCTTTGACGCTATTACTTTATTGCTCTTCGACGCTATTCCTCTTTCTAGGCCTCGCTATCAGCCTGGCAAGGCTACTAAAATTGTGCGCGCCGCTATGTGATCACCAATTCAAGCCGCCCTCCTCCCATCAGTCGGTTCAACACCATTCACCGGTCTCAGGCTCCATCATTAGTTCAGCAAACCCGACCCGATGACAAACACTACGAGCTTGGTTGCTGACTTCGCGACCTTTTACCCGTATCGCCGATCGGTGTAAAATGGGAACGGAACAGCGGAACAACGCACTACCCGGCTTCTCGAGACAAATACTCTTACTTCTCTATCAAAATAGTACCTCCACCTTTATCAGCCTCAGTCATCCACGATCGAAACCATCCCTGACGGACTATCCTACTAGAACAAACTCAAACCTATCCAAGTGATACTACCCGAATAAATAGCACGCGCCCTTCTTTCACAACTTCTGTCCTGGTTCCATCACTCTTTTTAGTTTCTAAGATACATGGACGATCACCTACAAGCAGTTTTGCTTTATCCTCGAACTCTCACTTCGACCCAGTTCAGTCTGTCCAAACCAGCTCCTTCCAGTACTCTTTTTTTTTTCTATGCGGGAGTCCAATGCCTCTACAATCGCTACTCTGATAGGACCGGCGGTAACTCTCCATAAGTGGTCGAGGTTGTTGATGAGTTGGTGCTTGACGTGAACCTGATCGAACGCCGGCGCGGTGTCGCGGACGTCAAACACAGTTTGAATTTAGTAACGTATTGGTCGGCTACGGGCGAGAGTCAAGAGATGGCAGGCCCTACAATCTAACTTATGTGCTCCGCTTTCTTCTTTTACGGCGTACATTTCGGCGACGCGGGTGGCAATGGTTGCGGTGGTGGCCCCAGAGTCCGCAGTCTATCTCCACGCCAGACCCCTCCCCTCCATCCACTCGGACTCGGAATCTCTAGCCGTTGCATGTCATTTCAAACCTCACAAAAAAAACTAAAGTATGCGGCCGTTCATTCTTCTATACATCAACTTACTTCGGCCCGCGTTGCTTGTTTGTCATCTCTACTCTTCAGCATGATGAAAAACGACCTGCACACTGTTATTTAGTATCCGAAATATCAAAGATATGAATTGATCTTTGCAAAGTATTGGATTACTCGCGGTATCGACTCGGTGCATCACAATCACATCCTTGGCCAGGACGGATACACAAGTAAATTTTGGCGTATATTGTTCAGTATATCCTGTCCTTGCAAAAGTATCTGAAACGCAGTCCTTCCCGTGCGGGGTACGCCCTGGTAGCATTGTGTATGCTATTGTATCACAATTGGAGACTTGCCAATACAGCCTCCTGATCGAGCGAAGATCTTGACCAGGAAACAGAAGAATACCGTACGAGGTCCTGTCGGATGCCACGATACCCGAACCCAAGAAAGTATTTTCCAAGGATGATGGAACGCCGTGCACTATCGCAGACATCAAAACCCAGCATGATCCCCCACTTGACCGACCATTCATCACGTACTCTTACATATCCTACCCTGTTATTCCATAGCCAATAAGGCTGCCTTCCTCCCTGTTCGAAATTCGTCTTCGTGATACACTCCACGTTGTCTATAATGCCGACTCCCTGAATATGACTCCCGGTTGGCGAAAAGACCTCGATTCCGAATCCGAAGACTACTGGTACAAGGCCATATCAGGTGCCACGATACCACGATGTCCGAAGTCAAGGAGATCCTGTCCAGGGATGACGGGTCCCCTCCCACGATGTCCAAGGTCAAGGAAATCCTATCCGAGGAGATGGAACCCCTCCCACGATTGCAGACATCGAATCCCTGGATGTCGTACCCCAGGACCTCTTCACCCCTGGAGTATATTTCGGTTTCTCCAACCCGTCAGATACCAGCCCCTATAAAGCAAGCATTTGCTACCCCGGTTCCGCAACTGGAGTCGGATGGGTCCTTACCAAGAGAGTCGCGCAGCATCTCGATCCGGAATACCGCCGAAAGGAGCTTGTGTGAGTCAAATGTTCATGGTGTTGGATTATGTTGGATCTTGGATCCCCGCCGCGATCGATTACAGAATACCTGTTAAGTCTTGACTAACATGTATTACGGGAAGCATCCGTATTCACCATTTTACAACACTCTCACCGACACATCCCGCTTCGCAATTTTCTATATTCTTATGAATATGGACTGGATCTCTACTTCCGTTTCAGACCTCACGCGCACTCGCGCCCTTTACGTTTTTGCCGAGCAAATTTTCATGATAATGTTCGGTTCGTATACGCATAGTGCTGCGGAGAAGCAGCAAAAATATTACGCCAAATTCTGCCCCTGGTCTTACGATGAATTTGAGTACGCCGGATCGAACATGGCCTCCCCCATCCGTACCGAAATTTCTCGCAACACTACAAATAACACCGCCCTTACCCCGGAAGAAAAAAACAAGTGGGCTTCGACGCGCAATAAGGACCCTTTTCACATTCCAGCCTTGTATATGATGTACAATGGAATGGAGGATTGATGTTTAATAAATGGCACGGGTTATCATGTATATAATATACAGCAGAGAGATTATAGCAAATCGTACTCTTGGATATTTAAAAAGGTCAACCATAGTTGAGATCCTAAGCAACCTTTAGACCTCAGGAACTATAGAGATAAGGATGGAAATCGTTCTTGCGACGTCGAAATTGGGATGTGATTAGGTGTTTTGAGTGTTCATTCTGCTACCAAGCTCAATTTTGACATTTATCTTTTTATATACGACTCATTTGTTTGATTAGCTACCTGAATACCTGTTGTCTCCTACCTTACGTGTACTTTTCGTAGAGGTAGAATACTAGGATTTGTTTTACACTATTGCAAAACTACAGAATAGTTAGAAAAATGTTACTACTATCTCCCCTCTTTTCTCTTTACGCGAGGGTTGATATATCCCGCACTTTGTTGCTTATTACTCAGTAAAAACACTTTTTGTGAGGTAGTATGTTTTTTCGAAGATATTCTAAGGAAGTGCTAGCAGAATAAAAACGAAATACGAAAAGTATAGATAGAAACACTTCCCTAGTGATCTACTTATATCCAACAGAAAAAACAGGCCTACCGAGCGTTGTATATGGAATAGTAAGTGTTGTGAGCGCTGGCTATTTCGATCCCTAGGTGCCCCCTATATTTCAGCCCATAACAAGACAAATCTACTCAAACCTACAAACCCAAGTGCAATCGATATACAATGCCTTACGCTTATTCTAGCATGCGACAAACAAATCCTCATCTGTATTCTTCGATTTGAACAAGCGTACACAACAGCACATGGACGTTTCAAATAATTCACTTCTTCACAACAAAAAATAAAAGATTCTCCACATCCTGCTTCCAAACTTCTGTCCATTCACCCCAACCACTTCAACCCATACAGAATACATAACTACCCAAGACCTCCGAAAAAAAATATAGTAGCCTTTCCGCAAAAAGACAGGCGTGGGGAAACAGAAACGCCCCACTCCACGAGATAAACGTACAATGAAAATAACAATCGTGCGGTGATGTGCTTTCGAGCGAAGCTAATAAAGCATACTTCCAGCCGTTCGGAAAAACCATCAGTTCCATTCGTTGGAGATTTTTTCTTCGCGGGTGGTAAACTCCAGCACCAATCGCTATGCAAGAGAGACATACAAAAAAGAGAGAAGGTAGACGTGCCATTGCTCAAGTTGGGGGAATGCGCGAACAATGCCCAAGCGTGATGATCCGTCCGGCGATAAGAAAAATGGAGACATGATTTAATAGTACAAGTACGAGACCAAAGTGGTAGTGATTATCTGGCAGAGACGACCGACATCCATTTTTGTTCGTCTTTTCTGCGAGGGGGTTAGCTGCTATGTTTGTGGATAGACGGTGTGGTGGAGGTACATACTTATCAAAGTGCAGCAGCATGCCCAGTACCGGGATGAGTTGCTGCTGGTACTTCTTATCCTTTTGTTCGAGGAATTGCAACAGCACGTTTTTCAGATACACATAATCGATCGCCTCGCCAGGCTGTGACGTAGAGCCCGCCTGACTCTTCGGTGTTGGTGATGCAATTCGCGAGCGCGAGGACTCGAGGGAAGATCTGGACGATTGCTGTGTGGATGCGGCGACATCGGTGGTGCGAGTTTTCAAGCTACGGAGCTCTTCGGCCATGGTCTTGCTCGATTTCTGCAGCTTCTCGAGTCGCCCCTGCGTCTCGTCGAATGCGCGGCGTAAGTCGGCCTTCTCTTTTTCTAGATCGCGCGCTTGCTTTTCGCTGTCGTCGAGGGCGTCGCGGAGTTGGCTCATGGCCGTGCGAACCTCTTCGGCCTCCTCGTTGGCTTGAGCGGCCCGTCGTTCTAGGTCTTCCTTTTGGCGACGGAGCTCCTTCTCAGATGCAGCCAGGTCGTCCTTGTCTTCTTGTGCGCGTGTCGCGGCACGCTCGGCATCGCGGACTTTTTGCTTCAACTCTTCTAGTTCGCGGGCACGACGGCGGCCAAAGGTGCTTGCTTGTTCTTCCGCTCGTTCCCGTTCTTCTATGGCAATGTCGAGTCGCTCTTGCATCTCGCGAACGCGAGCATCGGCCCGTCCCTGAGCGTCGGACAATAGCCTTCGCATTGTCTCTGCCTCGCGGCTTCGTTCGCTCAACAATCGATGAGCATCGGCTAGTTCTTCTTCCAAGCTTTCACTCTTTGCTCTCACCTCCTTCATCTGCGTACCAATCTCCTGAGTTTGATCCTGCATGCTGTTCATTAGATCCTGTGCACTTGCGTACTGTGCCGACTTCAGTTGAATATCGTCTCTCATATCGGAAGCCTCACGCTCCAATTTTGCGACTTCTTGCTCCAGGTCGCGAATCTTGTTACGTGAAGTCTTCAGCTCATCCTGAACTTTGGCAAGGTCCTTTGAAACCTTTTCGCGTGCCTCATTTGCATCATCGCGGTCGCTGTCAGACTTTTGTAAGTCTCTCTGGATCTTCCGGTTCGTTTCTTCCAAAGCAAGCCTTTGTGTGGTCTCTTGTTTGAGTTTCTCATTCAGCGACTTGATGTCGCCTTCTTTGTCAGAAACTTGTGAGCGGTAAGTCGCGATTTCAGCTTTAAGATCCTTCTCACGGCTCTCCAGACGCCGCAGCTCGGACGTTTTCGACGACAGTTCCTCCTTGGTGCTCTTCAGCTCGGCAACCTCTTTGCGAAGCGAGGTGAGTTCCGGTTGTGCTTTCTGCAGAATCTCCCGCATGTCAGTGAGGTCCTTGAAACGTGATGCAGCGAGTTGCTCTGCGACAGACAGGTCCGTTTGTAATGTATCAGCCCTGGCTTTGAGTTTCTCAAATTCCGCGGTGAGAGCCTTCTTTTCTTCCTCGGAGCTTGCTTGTGCAGCTTTTCCGGTTCGAAGCTCTGCAATCTCCTTCTCCAAAGACGATAATTTCTCTTGGAGCGCAGATTTCTCTGCTTGTAGCTCCTTGACTTTGTCCTTGGCCTCAGTGTGTTCTGCGCCGAAATCTAACAGGTCTTGCCTCAACGTCTCAATCTCCTCCTTCATGCCCTCTTCATCCCTCAACCTCTTGTTGAGTGCATCAATGGATGCTGCCTTCTCGGCAACTTCACCCTGCAAGCGCTCAATCGTCGTGGTCTTAGCTTCCAAGTCTGACTTGAGTTGTGCAACCGTCTTTTGCGCATCCTCTAATTGTGACGGCGAGAACTCCGCAGTAGCAGGACTCAACAGGCCATTTGAGTCGCCAGCCTCACTGGGGGCTTTCTCTGATGGGGTAGCTTCACCACCTTTACCACCCTTCTTCTTTTTCCTGTTCTTCTTCTTATTGGACGTGGGAGCGCTCTCAACAGTCGGTGTGGGAAGGGGAGATGATGTTTCCGGTTGACTGATTTTCTTCGCATCGGCAGCTTCGAGATCACTCTTTGCTTGGTCCGCATCCGCTAGTGCCTTGTCGCGTTTCGATTCGGCTTCTTTCACTTGATCGCGTAAACTGGTGACGAGGCTATTCAAAGTCTGATTGCGCTTGTCGCCCTTGGTCTGAGCATCGCGGGCTTCTCCAAGTTCTTTTTCTAGCTTCCCAATCTGTTCTTTGAGTGCCTCTTGGCCGTGGTTACTGATGATCTCCTCGCCCTTCGTTGCGTGTAACTCTTCCAATTCCTTCGTAGTCGAGTCTAACTTCTCCTGCAACTCCTTTACAGTCTTCTTCTGTTCACTGACTTCTTCTTTTTCTTTGACAAGATCTTTCTCGGCTGTTTCGAGTTTTGCTTTTAGTTCCTGGACAGTGTCGTTAAGCTCCTTTTCGTGTTCTGCAGCCTCCTTTTGCGCTTTCGTGTTCTTGTCCTTCATTGAATAAATATCATTTTTGGCAATCTCTAGATTGTTCATATAGGACTTGGCTGATTCCTGAGCAACTTCCAATTCACTCTTGAGATTTTTGTTGTCCTCTTCGAGCTTTTCCACCTTTTCCTCGCTTTCTTGAAGTTGTTTCTGGAGCCTCGGCAACTCATTGTCATACGAAAAGAACTCCTCGTCCTCCGTAGGCGCGGTATCCTTGGATTCTTTAGAGGGTGACGAAGGAGCTGCTGACTCTGTTGCGGTGGAATCGTCTTTGGATGACTCTTGTTCAGCTACCTGCGACTTGAGTTTCTCATTTTCTTCTGACACTTCTTTAACTTTCTTCTCAGCGTCTTCGAGTTTCTTGTTTGTTTCATCTCGCTCTTTTGACACTCGTTTTAGCTCCTCCATAAGCATGTCACTCTTCACATTCAGTTGACCAAGATATTCCACAAACGAAGCGGGTTCGCTAATAGAGGTCAACGGGGTATTCTCGCGAAGGGAGGATTCAAAGGCCTCGATTAGGCTGACACGGGCGTGGGCGATGCGGTACGAACGAAGTAGCTCTGTAGACAATATTAGACAGCGTATTTCGTCACATACAGACAAACTGACCTGTATACTTTGGCTCTAGTTTGTCGAGTTTCCGCAACCGAGTCTGCACTTCTGGAGGAATTTCTGGAGTAGCAGGCTTCTCCTCGCTTGCTACGGGTTTCCCATCCTCCTCCTGCGCCTTATCACCACTAGCAGCTGTTTCCGTTGATTCGACTTTCTCCTTTGGGCGAGGAGTCCCCGTCCGACTTGGTTGCTCGTCATCCTCTCCTATGACAAACTCTGGGTCGAATTCAGAGGGATCGGGACCTTTTCCGGCAGGCGCGGCTTTGGCGTCGGTGTCTTTGGATTTCCCGGATCGCTTTGAAGGAGAATCGGTACGTGAATTCGATCGACGAGGGACAGAACCTGAGCGCGATCCGGGGGATTGGGTAGATGCACGCTGCCTGGCTTGCTCTTCTGCTATCCTGGCATCGATTGCGCCTTTGAAGCGCTTCAGCGGTGTCAGCTCTGGAGGGTATCTTGAAATAGGGAATGAGATTGTACCTGGAAGCCTTGAAACATGATGCCCGCAGATTATCTATTTCTAGCTTGATGAATAGAAAGCCAAACAGCTATAAAATGGCAACAGCCATCACCAAAATGTCTACTTGTTCTTTGACGAACTACACAGAGGTGAGACGTTGGGGTCGGAGGAGGATCGTTAGGATTAGGTTTAGTGGACGCTCGGGCCAGTTTGAGCCTTGCGGCGGGTTGCCGAATTTATTTTTCTCACAATCGCTCTCTTCCCCTCACCACCCGGCATTCCACCGTACGCAACGATGGCCACCGTACAGATTTCTTTGCCTTTGCCTGTCCTGCCTCAGGGCTGGACTGCTGAAAAGGACTTCAAGCCCATCGGTAGCCTCAGCGCTGCCAATGACCGCAACATCGAGCCCGTGGGGCACCATTTCCTCGCACATGCACGCAGGGTATGTTCAATAGTTTCTACACGCTACAGCATAGTTGCTAATTGCAGTATCACAGAAACGCCATAAACGTACTTTCTCCGAGGACGATCGTATCCAGGCCCAGGCCAATGTCAAGAAGGTCGAAGATGAGGATGATGGCGAGATCAGTGAGCCTGAGGACCCTCTGATGCTACAGCGTGAGGCCAAGGACTGGAAGGGTCAGGATCACTACGCTGTTCTGGGCATTTCAAAGTACCGCTGGCGCGCAACTGAGGATCAGATTAAGAAGGCGCACCGCAAGAAGGTGCTCAAGCATCACCCCGACAAGAAGGCTGCCAAGGGTGGAACCGAAGATGACCAGTTCTTCAAGTGCATCCAAAAGGCAACCGAGGTTCTACTTGACCCCGTCAAGAGGCGCCAGTTTGATTCCGTCGATGAGGCTGCAGACGTCGAACCACCTTCCAAGAAGGAGTCACAAAAGGGTAACTTCTACAAGCTGTGGGGCAGAGTTTTCGAGTCGGAAGGTCGCTTCTCCAACAATCAGCCCGTGCCGAAGCTCGGAAACGAAAAGAGCACCAAAGAGGAGGTCGAGAACTTCTACAATTTCTGGTACAACTTTGACAGCTGGAGGACATTCGAGTATCTGGATGAGGATGTGCCCGATGACAACGAGAATCGTGATCAGAAACGTCACGTCGAGCGCAAGAACCAGAATGCACGCCGCAAGAAGAAGACCGAGGATACCGCCCGCCTGAGGAAGCTAGTTGATGACTGCTTGGCTTTGGACGAGCGCATCAAGAAATTCCGCCAAGCCGAGAATGCTCAGAAGAACAAGCGCCGTCTCGAAAAGGAGGCTGAGCTGAAGCGCGCCGCCGAGGAGGCTGCTAAGGCCAAAGAGGAGGAGGCAAGGCTGCAAGCGGAGAAGGAGGCCGCGGAGAAGGCTGAGAAAGCTGAAGGCAAAAAGGCCAAAGAAGCCGCAAAGAATGCTGCAAAGAAGAACAAGCGAGTCATTCGTGCGGCTGTCAAGGACGGGAACTACTTCGTTTCCGGGGATGCCTCTCCCTCGCAGATTGATGCCGCCCTCAACGATGTCGACGCCATCATTGTGAAGCTCGACAACGAACAGATTGCAGCGCTCACTGCCAAACTCAATGGCAAGAAGGATGCCGCCAGCATCAAGCAGGTCTTCCAGGATGAAGTGAAGAGCTTAGTTGCTTCCGGAAAGGCCCAGGAGGGCGAACTCAAATCCCTTTCTTAGAGTGCGAGGCTGGAGTGTATCGCCTCATTTGTTTGTCAGTCTATTGATAGATAATACAACGGCTCATTACCGGCTGCTGGCATTATCCATGCTCAACGAGGTTGATACTTCTGTACAATGCGTGAAGCTTATTTTATCTTGGCAGACGGTGATTTTCGTATTGGATCTATTCTCCATACCTAGCGCGCCGGTAATCTACTATCTCTAGATCTATGTACTAATTCTAGTCGTTGATTCTTCTAGTGCTTTGGCCCGAGTCAATTGAGCATCGTGAAGCTGCACCCTTGTGCGGATCGACGCTGCCCTGGGAAATGACGTTTGAGAAAGCGTGGGGTGGGAGCTTGGCAACGTGGTCCGAAACACCCACCAACATCTGCTGATGCTCTTTACGTGAACCATCTCACCCTCAGCACTATTTAGTTTCCACCTTTGCGGCTGTTGTCATGTTATTTGAGCCAGCGCATGCCGACAAATGCATGGCCGCGCGTTCAACATTCTCGACTCATCCGAGTGATACTCCATAAGCTCCTACGCCTCTTCCAACTACGCAACTAAGCTGAACCTATGCTTCCTTCTGCCTTAGACGACGACTGCGATGCTTGCGCCCCGGAGTGGGCCGTTAAGCGTAGACCCGCTGCGATAGCGATTTCAGCCCTACCTTTTGTCCTCACTTTCCTTATCGTCGCTGTGGCCGTATCGCATAAACTGTTCCCGCTGCTCTCGGGGACTTCTTCATCTACAAAGAACCACCACGATGGCGCGCACCTGGGCGGGTTCGCGTGGCGCGAAAAGACAACTGTTCTCAAAAAGCTGCCCATAGGAGCGCGTGCGCTCGCCAGCATCACATTTTCTACCAATATTGCTCTCTCTGCTGTCCTAGTTGAGCTGATCCTATGCGAAATCTCGAATACGATCAACCCGGCAACCCGCGCGTTGGCGCTGAGGATCACATTGCCATCGCTGCTATTCCTCATCATCATCGCGACGCCGGCTTTGATTATACACTCCGTCATTTCCAATGCCGGCTGGAATCTGCAAGGATCCACGAAAGGGCATCGCAGGATCGCTTGGCTGCTGGAGGTTGGCGGTCTTGCACTTTGGCTTGCTGCATTCTGGTATCTGGGGAGAGGACTTCTGGGATCATACCTTCACGAAGAATCTTACCTGCATGATCACACTTTTAGTGAAGCATGTTTGGAGAGGATAGGTGTCATTGGCATAAGCCTGATGGCCTCACTTGCTGGCTTTGCCGCAGTCAGCTCATTGTGGCAGACTTTTGGGGTCAAATATCGCGCCGTGAGTAACGCCCACGTATTGGCAACACAATCACACCGATGCTGATCTTTTTCTAGGTCACCGAGTCGGACATAGCTCGCAAGCAGGCAGGCATAGATGCTACCAACGACATGTTATTAACAAAGGAAAGTCGACTGCGTGCTATTAATCGGAAGCTATCAGACACTCCGCAAGAAGGGTTCATGACTCGTGTGGTTGGCACCCTCCGAGGCAATCCAGATACAGCGGAGCGCAATACCCTTCAGCTGGAGATACAGGGTCTGCAGACCATGCGAACAACGCTCCAGAACTCTCTCACAGTGCTCCAATCCCGGAGACAAACCCAGCTACGAGCACACACGGCCTATGGTCGTCTGCTCCACGTGTTCTCGTTCGCATTCTCCGTCTATTGCTTGTACCGTATCACGGCGACGACATTCACCACCCTCCGACGCTTCTCGTCGCCCAACACGAGTTTTTCCAACACGGACCCCATCAACAACTTCCTAGCGCTTCTCGCAAAACACTGGGATCCTACGATAGATCGCGTGGCATGGAGCCGTACCATCTCCTTCCTGCTCTCGGGCATCATGCTGTTCGCATCTTTCAACAGCGTCGTGCAGACATCTTTTCTCTTTGCACGCGTGCTTCCGGGCCTGCTCCACCATGCACGCGCTAATTTTGCGCTTATCATATCGCAGATTGCTGCAACCTACGTCATCAGCACGGCACTCCTACTACGGAGTAATTTGCCGGTGGAAATGAAAAGTGCCATCTCGGACGCTCTTGGGGCGCCGCTGGAGCCGGCGTTTACAGAGAGATGGTTTGAATGCTGGTTCTTGCTGGCAAGTGCCCTCACGACGGTAGGCCTGTGGGCTGGAAAGAGGCTCAAGGGACAGAGCTGGGACGACGATGAATTAGATGACGGGGATGTAGAAATGGGCAAGTTGAATTGACGTTGAACATGTTTTATTCAGCATTGAACAGTGACCTGTATAGTATCATTAGAGTAGACATGCATTACCCAATATGCATTCACAATGCTTCCTCTTTCTTCATCAGGAACAAGATGGCGCCGTCGTGCATGATGTCGTGTCCCTCGAACATGTAAATTCGTGCATCTGAGATTGATTGCATCGGGCACCAAGCACGCAATCTGCACTGCATTACCTTGAAGGATGGACGTGACCCAACATGTGTCAGCATAGGCAATGATGCGGGTAACCACTTGTGGGCATGTGTGGTTCAAGAGGGACATGGAGGTGGGTTTCGGAGGTGGTTGACGCCAAGCGGGTATTTAGCATGACGTCGTTACGTGGGGCAGGGGCAGGTGCGGGTAGGTATGAAAACCGCACGAGTCCGCGCATCTTTGCAATCGAATTCCACTACACCGACATCCAAATCCCATCCATCTTGAACAGTCTGAACAATTCGAGGTAAGTGGAAGAGCAAAACATCTGGTGGTGCAGAATGGATTACGGTAAAGTAATCCTCGTCACTAACACTCCTTTCACAGGTCCCACCTCTACACCACAAGCACATAAACGTACGTCTGCTTTGCAGCAGCACATCCACCCTCCATCCCTCAACATCCACCGCCTCTTTTCCCTACTCTGCATTTCCATTCACCTCCCACATCTCATCCATCCGCTCTAAATCAATCACCAACCTAACCTATAATCCCGCAGTCACTCTCCAACCCAACCCCAACCAACATCAACATGTCTGCTCCCAACGCCGGCCGCCAGTCCCCCAAGCCCTCGGACCAGAACGAGAACCAGTCCGGAGCTACCACGACCAACATCAACCAGCAAGGCGGTGCACCCTCGCAGGAGCACGCCAAGGAGGCATCGGACGAGCAGAAGAGCGGATTGAGCTCAAACCCCACGCATCCTCTGGAGAAGTACGCCGAGGAGAAGACGAGCAAGCAGTAACTTAGAGGGGGAGCAAGGGATAGAATGGACACATGTATATTTAACGATGAATGATGGATCAGGCTACATAATGAGGCCCGAATGAATGAAAACGAGACTTGCCGTGCTCGAAATTACATGTGTCTCTTTGGTTTTGTGACGTTGATATTGACTCTTTTGTCAGTGTTGTTTGTCATGATAGTGTACCAAGTATGACGTCCATTCGATAGGGTCTCTATGTATGCGTCTTAGGTGCATTGTTTGCCAATCATGCAATAAAAACGGAATAAAAAGTTCAGCCCTGGAACTGCAAAGTGGAAGCTAGGAGCATGCAAAGATGCATACATAGTTGCTGTAACAAATAGGTAGAAGGATGGTTTTGAGTATGTAGCAACGGCGGTTGTAATGGATGGCTGACCTTCCCGTCTTGGCAACCCGCGTCCGTCGCTTCATGGCCTTACCACAGCCGTGGTCCGGGGCAGCGACATGTCGTAATTAAAGATTGACATGCGGCAAGGCAGATGCTGCCGTTGTACTCGGATATCTATGTTTGGAGCTATATAGATGGACTGAGGTTAGTCTGGCGTCAGAAGGAAAACCAGAAGGAAAACAGAGAGAGTAAAAAAGCTGGCAGGGCGGTTGCATCATAGTTGGTAGAGAGAGACGGTGGTTTACTAAGACTAAAGTGAACCAGGCCAGCCAGCCAGTCAACCCGCAGAACAGGTACACACGGCAGCAGCGACCAATATCAACCCAATCCACTCACTCCTCTCCCAACTCTCCGTTTCTGTCCTGTCTCCCCCCACGCGTTGCACGTCTGACTTTGCATCACCACATTGTTTATACCCTCTTCGTTCTTTGCATCAATCCATCCCCGTTGCACTCCCCTCATCTCTCCGTGTGGCGTTGGACGGCTGTTCGCTGCCACCCTCTGATCTGAGCGCCCGTCGTCTCGCTCGCACCCCGCCAACTGGCTGCCAGGATAGCCCCATTGCATGCACTGCGACACGCCCGCTTGCTTTTCTTCATCTTGCTTTGCTTTGCCATCCACCTTGCTTGCCCGACCCTGCCACACCTCCCCTCGCTTCCGTCATATCTTCAGTCTCTTTTCCCGCCTACAATCCATCTCCTTCTCCAAATAAGAAACCGACACAGAACGATCCTGCCGCTGCCGCCCCATGAACCCCTCGCGCTGAAGCGCCTGACCGACCCGCCAGACCGCATTGTCATCACTCCGGCAAGCCCCTCCCGCGCTGCTGTGTCTGCGTCGTGATCCTCTTTGCGTTGCGCCCCTCTGCCCACTACACAACCCGCGCTCGCGGCGGGCAAGAAGGTCGACATGATGAACGGCACCGACATCAAAAAGGCCGCCATCAACAAGGCGAAGCAGGTCGCCCAGGCCGCGAACGGGAATGGCAACAAGAAGCGCAAAGCCAATCTCAAACCCATAATTACCACCGAGGGTCAATCTGCTTCCGACAGCTCTTTCATCTACAAGTGCGCCCCACTCTCCCTCCCTCTCCTCCCCCACTGTCTCTGCACTTCCCTCGTGAATACTCGTCACTCTAATTTTTTTCCCGTTTGGTGTATTCGCGCCATGGGGGTGGCGCATTGCATCCACTTTCCCCGCCACCTGAGCTCACTGGCTAACTACGCTCCTACAGTGTCCAACAATCCAACCCTCAAGCCTCAGGCGGCTACTCAAACCAAATGAGCCATTCACCCTCCAGCTCCTCGTCGTCAGTCGATGAGGCCGAAAATACCGCCGACGAAGAGGATTCCGAGGACTATTGCAAAGGCGGCTACCACCCGGTCCAGGTCGGTGAGGAGTACAAGGACGGGAAATACACGGTGGTTCGCAAGCTGGGATGGGGTCACTTTTCGACCGTCTGGCTCTCCCGGGACAACACCACCGGGAAACACGTCGCTCTCAAGGTCGTCCGCTCCGCCGCCCACTATACCGAGACGGCTCTGGACGAGATTAAGCTTCTCAAAAAAGTCGTCGACGCCAACAAAGACCACCCGGGCCGCAAACACGTCGTCAGCCTCCTCGATTCCTTCAACCACAAGGGCCCCAATGGCGTTCACGTATGCATGGTGTTTGAGGTTTTGGGAGAGAACCTGCTGGGATTGATAAAGCGCTGGAACCATCGCGGCATACCCACACCGCTCGTTAAGCAAATCACAAAGCAGGTCTTGCTAGGGCTTGATTATCTCCACCGCGAGTGCGGCATCATTCACACCGATCTGAAGCCTGAGAATGTTCTCATTGAGATTGGGGATGTGGAACAGATTGTGAAGACCTACGTCAAAGACGACACAAAGAAGGAAAGTGACCGGCCCAGCGGCCGGCGGAGAAGGAGAACATTGATCACCGGAAGCCAGCCGTTACCTAGTCCGCTCAACGCCAGCTTCAACCACTCCGACCTTTCCTTCTTCCCCGGCAACACGCAGAGTCTCAACAAGGTGGTCAACGACAACAAAGGTAAAGAGTCCCCCGTCTCTGGCTTGAGCCCACCTGCACAAGATGGCATCGTAATGAGTGGTGCTCTAGGCACTTCATCACCGTCTACCAACCTGTCCATGGCAGAACGACTGGGCATCAAGCAGAACGCTACGGATGAAGAAGTGCAGAAGTCGCGGGAAAAGACTGCGTAAGTGGATTCCGTCTAATATTATTCTGCACGGACATGGCTGACATGATGATAGCGATCTGTTGACAAAAGAAGTATCGGGCATCAACCTAGACAAGTCAAGTAGCACAGCCACATCCGAAACCGCGACCGAGAAATCGACCGACGATGTGGCTTTTGAGAAGATTTCGGTCAAGATTGCAGATCTTGGCAACGCTTGCTGGGTTGGACACCACTTTACCAACGATATTCAAACTCGACAGTACAGGTCTCCCGAGGTCATACTCGGTGGAAAATGGGGCGCAAGTACGGATGTATGGAGTATGGCTGCAATGGTATGCACACAACGCGTAATTGGCAATCAAGAAGGGGGCTAACGAAATACAGGTCTTTGAGTTGATAACGGGCGACTATCTGTTCGATCCGCAATCCGGCACTAAGTATGGCAAGGACGATGACCACATTGCACAAATTATTGAACTTCTCGGCACATTTCCGAAATCGCTCTGCATGGCCGGCAAATGGTCGCAGGAAATCTTCAACCGCAAAGGCGAGCTGCGCAACATCCACCGGTTACGCCACTGGGCGCTCCCCGACGTCCTGCATGAAAAGTACCACTTCTCCGTGGAGGAGAGCAAGCAGATTGCTGATTTCTTGCTTCCGATGCTCGAGCTTTTGCCCGTGGACCGCGCTAACGCGGGCGGGATGGCGGGGCATGAGTTTTTGAAGGATACCAAGGGCATGGAAGATGTGAATTTGGGAATTCCCGTGGGCTCAAAGGGGGAAAATATCGAAGGGTGGGCGACGGAGGTGAAGAAGACGAGATAGTGGGTAATTGGGGGCATTTCTATTGATTAGCTAGGGTCAGGATGGTGGTTGTTACGAGTACAACGATGCACGCATACATTGGGTTGAGCTGGGTTGGGACTAGGAGGGACGGGTGGGTGGGTTGGCATAGGAGGGGCAATCGAAGAGAGAAAGAGACGAGGATGCAAAGATGAAATGAGACGTTTTTACGAATCCCATACTCATCCATACACACAACATACACTGCAGTAGAGCAAAGCATGCAAGTGAGCAGCTAGGAGTTTGAATTACTTTCTTTTCCTCTGGGGAATCAAGGAATGGTGTTTGGGAGGGCATGGTGTTTTCTTTTTATTGCATTTTTTGTCATTATGATTCACTGGTTATTTTGTTTATCGCTGTTTTGTTTTTCTCAATGTTTTCACTATTAGTATGTACGAAACGATATACTACCTACATATGTATGTACCTATCTTGCTATGTATATAATCTTGTGGAGATGTAGAAGATTGATTTCGGTGTGTGGCCTACGGTGGGAGGGATTGGATAGCAGGGAGGGAGATGTATATACAAATTTGACTATGCAGGGGAGGGTGTTTTAGGAGGTTAGATATTGATGAGTTGGATATAAATTAGATATTATCCACTTAGTATAGTGTATATGTATTTAACCTTGGAGTTTCCCAACTCCCATCATGATGTGAGGAGCCAAGATGTTCCATGACTAGGGCAAACGCGCCCGCCAACTAACGACATTCACGGTTTGCTCTTTCTCTCTTGTGCATTATAACTACCTACCCTGGTCGTTGATTTGATCCACGGACCCTAGACAGATATCCCTCCACCTCCTCCCGCTCCCGCTCCCGCCTTCGTTCCACTCAACTTACCCTCTTAACACCACAACTCGCTATCCACTTACTTTTAGTTTCTTCTATTCTATATTCCATACCCCATCTTTCATTCCTGTTGTGCCTCGGGTGTGCCCATCTGCTCGCTCAGACGTCACCCCGCGCCAAGCATCCCAAGCAGCACAACACGCACCAGACGAAGCGCATATAGCAACGTCACTCGCCCGCGCCAGCGCCCAACGCACCTCGTGAACTAGGATCTCTCGGGCAAAACCACAATATCCTCCTGCTGTATCCGCCTACGTGGACGCTCTCGTGCCTTTAATCAACACCCCCATCGCTGTATACCAGGATGAGCCGCTCCCCCACGCCGTCTAGCCCGCACCGGAGTCGTTCTCCAGCGACCCACTATTCCTCGCCCACCAGGACGCCTATTGTTGCTCCCAACCCACTGCTCGCCTCCGCGCCTCAAGGAGAGCAGGAAGAACGTCGTCCCTCCATCCAATTCGCCGCCCATAAGAATCCTTCTCTGCCTCGCGGGAGCCCAAGAGCCCATCGCCCCAGGAGGCGCATATCGTCACCTCCCCCGCCGCCGTAAGTCATGGTCTTTTCTTTGTATGCAGCATGCTGTAAGCAAGCACGCGAAACAGCATATAGGGACACGTTCCTCTGCTACGGCATGTCATTCGCGCGCGCTCGATTCTCTTCCCACCGACTTTTGTCATGTCCGAGTATGCCTCACACGACTGCGGGGCAGCTCTTCAGAGCGAAGCACGAGACCTGAGCCGTCTCTTGCGTCCCTCCAATGGCTTGTGTATAAACCAGACTAATTGTGCCTCAGTGTGTTCCAACCCCGCGTCTCGTTCGATACGTTTGACAAGCCGGCCGATTTCATCGAAGAGAATTCTTTCACCCTCGTCACCAAGCACAAGGACTATGAGTACACGAAGCGATCGAGGACGTTTCTCTGCGGCTGCGACGATAACGATTACTCCGAGTATGCATTGCAATGGCTGATTGACGAATTGGTGGACGACGGCGACGAGGTCGTGTGCTTGAGGGTTGTGGAAAAGGACGATACCATTGCGGCAGAGCGCAGCGTGGAGAAGGGCCGGTATAGGCAGGAGGCGGAAGATCTCATGAAGATGATCCAGAAGAAGAATCGCGAAAACAAGGCGATAAACCTGGTTTTGGAGTTTGCGCTGGGCAAAGTGAACAAGGTCATTGATGAAATGGTAAGATTTTTTTTTGCAATGCTCAAATTAAACTGTATTGACGTGTGGCAGATAAATCTCTACGAACCCGCCATTCTGGTGGTTGGGACTCGGGGTAGAAGTTTGGGCGGCTTCCAAGGTTTGCTCCCTGGATCCGTGTCCAAGTATTGCCTCCAGCATTCGCCCGTACCTGTCATTGTTGTGCGGCCCTCATCAAAACGGGACAAGGCGAGGAACAAGCGGGCGTTGGATCCCAACAGACATTCGTACAAGGATTTGCTAGAGAAGAGTGGACCAATGCCCGACGCCGAGAGCGTTCCCTTCGATGCAGATAGTTCTCTGCAGGCCTCTGAAGACGAAGCGGCCGCCGTGGCAGCAGCAATTGGCTACAGACCCAGAAGAAAGAAGAGGGGATCAGTCAAAGCACTCAGCCCGCTGGTGCAAACCTTCTCCGCTTCCTCAGACCTAGACGACCTCAAGAGCCCAGGCAAGCTCATGAAGAGCCCCGAACTGCAAAACCTCGACAGCCCCGAACTCTCGGAAGAAAGCAGCAGCAGCGACGAGGACGACGAGGGCGGCGTCCCTACAACCGAAACGCCCTCGGACACGGCCGACGCCGGCAGCGGTCCACTCTCGCCGCAGCAGCCCGGCGTGGCTACCAACGTCATGGACACGGCCCTCGGCGCCATCCTCAACCGGTCCCGCGGTAAGAGCAATTCCCCCGCGCGACGGCCCAGCAAATCTCCCGGCCGGCGGCCTAGCAGGTCGCCTTCGAGGAGACGACACGACATTACCGAGCACATTCTGGAAGGCAATGTTGCGGGGAGCGCGGAACCTGAGAGTGAAGCGAAGGGTGCTGCTTCCCCTCCTCCTGCTGCGTCTGCATCTTCGACTACGGTGCCGTCGACGGAGACGGATGAAGCGAACACGGGTGCAGCGTCGACTGCTGAGGTTGCTCCCTCGGGAGAAGGTACACCATCTTCTCCATCCACCAAGGCTGCTGAGCCTGTCGTTGCGGCTGCGGACGGGTAGGGTAGAAGAAGGCGGATGCGGGATATGAATATGTGACGGCCGTTTTTGCAATAGTATAGCATTAAAATGAACAGTGTTTAGATGGGTGATGATGGGCGAATATGACACTCAAACCAATTTTTTTTTTCTCTCATGATATATTTTTACCTCTTTTTTTTTTTCCCTTTTTTCTCTCTCACACCCCTTTCCCTTCCCCCCTCCCCCTCCCTCTCTCTTCACTCTCTCCCTCTCCCTTCTTTCCTTCCTTCCACCCCATCTTCTCTCTCTCTTTATTCTTTTGAATTTTTTTTTTCGCAAATTTCGATTTGGTGTGTATGTTAATCCGTCGTGACGTCACGGTTTTACATACATATCCCCCCCACATCT
>JAMAHW010000179.1:0-24103 GCA_023627715.1 Periconia sp. R9002 | reverse complement strand
AAAAAAAAAAAAATTTTCTGGTTTTTACTTTGCTTTTTGCTTTGTCTTTGACTTCGTTTTATTTTCCCCCCCCCCCCCCCCCCCCCCCCCCACCCCCCCCCCCCCCCCCCCCTTTTTTTTTTGTTCTGGAAGGTGGGGGAGGTGTGTGTGTGTGTGTGTGTGTGTATTTGTCCGCATAGGACGTCTCTAGTTTGGTCTTTGTCTGGATTGATCTAATGTGTGAATTGTATCGCGTCGCCGGTTGGGAAAAAGGTATACGTAGGTATGTATATGTACGGGGTTTTGTGATGTTTTGAGGGATGGAGGAGGAGGTTAGGGTTTTGCCTACCTGGATAGATAGATAGAAATGTGGACGATACGGTACGATATAATAACTTACTACGCCTTACTTCGGACTATATGCGTATTATACTATGTCGTATTACGCTATTGATTTCTCTCTATTTCTTTTACTTTCTTTTACTTTACTTTATTTAAGAACGCAGGACACTTTAAAAACTTAATTCTAGTTTTTTTTTAGGCTTATATTCTTTTTGTTTAGGGTTAGGGTTTATAGATATATTTTTGAAATAGTGCTAGTCAGAAAGCTTTTTTTTTATGTAGGTGGGTAGGTAGGTATAAGGTACTGTAGTAGTGGGGTTTGGGTTAGGTTAGGGGTCTCTTAGGGAGGAGGACGGGCTTGTGCGGTGCTTGGTAGGATTAATGGTCGTTTAAGATGTTTTAATAGTAACTTTTCTGCAAGTGTATTAACTATATAGTATATCTAAAGCCGTATACGTGTGGTGAGACTTGTTTAACCACTAAGACTGTAAGTTGCGTATTAAAGTTAAGACTGTATAGTTCAATGTTCTCTCTTAAGAGTGTCGTTGTTTTTTTACTACTGTATATAGTTATAGTTAGAGTAAGGTTAATGGGGAAATGTGAACGGTTGGATAGGGATGTGAATGAGAGGTTGCCCTGGGATATTGCTCTATTATTGTTGTCTGGTAGCGATTTGTCTACACTGACTTATGTAACCTTTGCATATACGAGTTGCGGTACGAAGTGGCGTCTTGGCGTCATCTGGTATCACAGTGCTGTCGACAGATTCTTCTTCCTACTCAAAACCAAGGCTTAAGTAATTATCACAGTCGTCGGGGGAGTGGTGCTGCAATATTACCTTACTATTATTACAGGAGCTCCTCCTTCAAGAGAAATCCCCCGTTTTCGGGCTCATTCCGAGCTCCCACTTTGGATTCTCCCATCGAACGACGTGGACATATACAGACATGAATCACGATGTTGGCGTCAGGGGAATCAATCATGAGTCGGTTACTATTGATGATTCCATAGAGCCTACTACTCAATCAATGGAGATATGCAGCACCTGTCTTGAGATCTTGAGATGGGTCATAAACCGCAAGAAGGACGATCCCGGATATTACACCCTCTATCCCAAAAGATGGCAGTATTTTAAGAATGTCAGTTGGGGGGCACCTTCGTTCGAGCCATCTGCTATCAACTGCCGACTGTGCGCGATGATTTATATTGAACAAAAGAGATCGGGAGTACCCCCAACGAGGTATGAGATTGTGGTAGCAAACCGGACCAAATTCCAACAAGAGAAGGATGTTTTTGAAGCACTTCTGATCCATGGTGTCACTCTGGTACTCTGGACCAACAAAGGTATAGACATTTTTTTGCAGTTTTTCCGCAAATGATAAAGATTTGACCCGGAATCATACATAGGCAACGCCGCGCAAGCGCGAATAACAAGCCGATCGCCTTTTAGCCCGAGCTTAGAAAGTACGTATGAGCAAATCCGGCTGTTCCAGGAAGAATGTGCCCTGCGCCACCAGTCGTCGTGCGCGCTTGAGCGTAACGACTACTGTCTGCCTGACCGAGTCATCTACATCACTGAGACCCAGGGCAAATGTTCCGTAAAACTAGTCGAAACGCAAGGGGAGATGCAGAAATACTGCGCGCTGAGCCACTGTTGGGGTCCTCCTGGTAAGATGAAGGTGCGCACGACGAGGGCCAACCTAGCGAGTCACCTTGAGGATATACCTATTGACGACCTACCCCGGACCTTCTAGGAAGCCATCACCGTCACGCACGAGATAGGTATTGAATATCTGTGGATTGATTCTTTGTGTATTGTTCAAGACGACGCGGAAGACTGGGATTCGCAATCGAGGAAAATGTGTCAGGTCTACCGAGATGCTGCTCTGGTATTGAGCGCCGCAGCATCCAGTGATCCCACACAAGGGCTGCTTGTTGGTCATGGAAGCATTCCCGTCGTCACCGAGAGACATGCTAGAACTACCCTACCACATTCTGGGGGCCGCCCACACACGTGCGCGCGGCTCGTTTTAGCTCTAGTATAGTAGATTTTAACTCTTAGAATTAAGTATTAATAACTCTCTTTAAGCGTATAGTAATAAATCTATCCTCCTTAGATATAGAAACTTAGTTTTATTAAAGTGTCTATCTTCTTCTTCGCAATTGATTAGTGTAATCAGTCACGGTATTAACACTAGTTTGAAATCTCATAGTAACGTCCTTAGCTAGAGACGTAGATACCAATCAATTGCGACGAAAAAGACACTTTGATAGAAACTTAGATTTATTTCTTATAGGTGCTCTAGTTTTTTTTCTATACACTACTAGCGTTCTACTTTAGCTAAGATTTATTTTTTTTTATTTTCTCTAATTTTTACTTATTAAAGTGTCTTTTTTGTTGCAATTAATTAGTCAAATTGGTTTCTAATTTTTTACTTAATATAATAGTTACCTATGTACACGTCCTAGCTACGGACGTTACCTTAAGATCCCTACTTGTGTTAATACTATAACTAATTATACTAACTAATTTCACCAATTAATTGCGAAGAAGAAGACACTTTAATACTAAAAAAGAAGATACTTTAATACTACTAGAGCTTTCAAAAATAAGCTATTATTTACCCTTTTTACCCTATTTTTTAACTAGCTAGGTATTAATTAGGTATTAATTAGGTAATTATTTAGTTTATTAGTATTTATAGTATAGTGTGAGGCAGATTTTAGCCGTGTGAGGGATACCACTTAAATACTTTCACCCCGCCTACTAGCGTCTTAATCACCTTCTAATTTCTACAGTATCGTTTCCTTTATTTAGGAGCAAACCTACAGTATGGATTTAACAAATACTGTTCATCGACAATATGCATCAGCTACTGGGCCATTCAGTCAGATTCACGACCTGATTAATGGCAGCGGGCCATTCGACGCTTCTCAGTTTAGCGCAGAACCATACCGGCACGAGGTTGAATTTGAGAAGCAAACAGTTCTCGCAACTCTTAACGAGCTGCAGGACATCATTTCCTGGAGAGTTGTTGCCAGTTTCTCTTTGGGTAAATGCTTCGTTATCCTTCCTAGTATAAAACCACTTTTCCCGCTGCAAATCACTGTTCGTGTTCCAGAACATTCAGAATGGCCTACGGAGTTGCAGAGGGCACTTCAAGCCAGTGCGAGTTTCCATACTACTGATAGCCGTGTTGCCCAGCTAGGGATTTCTCGTTATCTCGCTCAGGTCTTAACAGCTTGGAGTGCTGATTTCGATGATTTTGCTAGCTTCTTTAACGATTTACCTTTTGGTTCAGAGATATTTGTGGACGATATCGGAGTTGATTGCAAGAGTGCAAAAGTCCGGGTCGCATCCGATATGCGAGAAGACCTACTACTATCTTTCGATGAGCTCCAAGAGCTATGGCAATTGCCTTTATCGTCATGGCCTACTATTGTCGATGTAAAAGACTTCGAACTGTTGAGGGTATTCAACGAAAATGTTGGACTTGTCAGGAGTAAAAAGCACTTCGATTCTCAAGATGTCATTTTAAAGTCTTCGCCAAGAGCTCCAAAGCTCATATATCACGAACTCCGAATGTTGCTTACTCTACCGCCTCATGCACACTTGGCAAAGCCGCCACTTGCCATTATCTCGATACCGGATTCGCATGGCGGGTGTCCAAGAATCGTAGGGTTTATCCTACACTATTATCCACTGGGTTCACTTGGCCAGTCACTATACACCAGATCATTGAACGGGACACTCCACTGGCGTGACCAAATCCGATGGGCAAAGCAGGTGACCTCAACACTCATTTTTCTGAATGACACTGCTCAAACGTTCTACTCGGATTTGAAGCCAGATAACATTGTTCTTTCTTCTTCTGACAACGAAAATGAAGAAGAAATTGTGCTCATTGACTTTGAGCAGAACGGGGCGCCTAATGCATGGACAGCACCCGAGTGTATTCATATGGAAATATTAAACGTCCTATCGAAAGTCGCCCCCGACCGTGAACTCAGAGAAGCTTACAAAGACATGTTGAGTGATCTGATTGGAACGAAAGACCCCCTCCAGACGGAAAAATATCAAAACCCGCACGGAGGATACCATATAGCGTGGCCAAATCTTTCAGGCTCTGAACGAGAAGCAGCTGAGGTATTCGCTTTGGGAAAAGTCTTATATTGTATCTTCGAAGGAGTGGAGTCGATAACCACATCAATCAATGCTTCCCGTCCGTACGAACAAGAGTTACAATTTCCCAATTTTGCTCGTACTCCGCCGATCTTACGTCATCTAATCTTGGCTTGCACCTCTGGAGCTCGCGAACACAATCAGACAGCGCCTTTTGTTGTCAGAGTTGGGAATGCTCTCTTTCCTCGTGGCAAGTCAGGTCTGCATGGGGAGCCTCTAGGAACTGCTAGAGAGCTTGTGGAGACCTCGAGGATGTTGTGGATGAAAGTGCTCACGGATGCAGGCAGTTTCTGGGCATCGAAAATGAGATATGCAAATGGCATACATACAAAACAAGACCTGGATGTTTTGGCCTATCTCAAAAGACCAAGTCTGCAAAAAGTTTTACAAGTTCTTGATAGTCTGAGCACAAGATAAACGTTAGAAGCATCTTCGAAAGCGGAGAAACAAGCCCTGGTGAGGGATATGTGGAACGTTCGTGGAGTTAATACAGGGTTGAGAATGATGCCGGCTTTCTTTCTTCAAATCTGGATTACATTCACCTTTTATGACTTACAAGCTTCTGAATGTGGAATTATTTGTTAGCTAATATTTGTGTTATCGCCCATTTTCCCCCCCTTTTTTTCTGTGGTGGGCGCCAGGCTGCTAGCGAATATCGGCACCCTCAGCGTCTATCATTGAACTAATTTTATGTACCAACTTTTTACGGCTTTTTGTTAACCCGCGTTTTCTGATAATGTTTTAAAAAAGATTCTTGTTGAGGCAGAAGTAGCCTAGATTATTCCTTACTCCGTGGTATTGTATTACAATTTGTGAGACGCGTTTGAAAAGAACACAAAATATACATCTCAACATAAAAATGCCGGAAAACGTACTTGGGGCCTTCGTTATCTGTATGATCTGGCCACCAACTCATCGAAATCTTGTTCAGTCTCCATATTGTTCCTGCGATGGGTAATCTGAAAGGCAAGATCGGATCCTTCCTGCTTGAGAGCTGTGCCTTCAGCCACCATTTTGACATCCCCAAGCTTGGTCCCCCTTTCTATCAAAATCTTCCCAAGGACCAAACAGGTCCTCGGTAAGAAACCTGGCGCGGCATCTGCTTTTCGGAACGTATCCAAAGCAGCCCGAAGATAGTCAATCGCTTCAACCTCTTTGCCCATCATTTGAGCCAAGCAACCGACCTTGTGATACGACGCCCCCGAAAAGTAATGATAGTTTCCTTCTAACTTCTTGTATCCGTCGAGACATTGCAAATGCGTCTTGTAGCCTTCCTCATGCTGTCCCAGTTCCCATTGGATACTGCCATATACATATAGCGTATGGAGAGTGAAATTGGTATCGGTTTTGAGCACAGGACGAAGAGCAATGGCTCTCTCAATGTACGGTAGAGCCCCTTTCACGTCTCCAGCGATAAATTTGGCGGAACCAAAAGAATTAAGCATGAGTTCTAATCCCTCAGGGGTACCTCCGGGACAATTTTCGGCAATTTCAAGCGCCTTTTTGTAGTACATTTCCGCTTCTTCTAACCGCATGACACTCCGTGATTGCAGTGCATTGGCGTAATTCATATAGGAAACACCAAGCTGTTGGATTTCTGGATCGTCATGAGATAGGCAAGCTTCGCGATGGCTGATAGCAAGGCTGATGTACTCCATATGTTCTGCTCGTTGGCGCCGGGCATTATATACAACTGCCATATTGTTGTACACAAGGCCTAAGGTAAGATTCGCACTTCCGTCTGTTAATAGTAAACAGATATCCTTCGCTGTATTGAGAATATCCATGCTTGTGCTGTACTGTCCTCTTTCGTTATAGTACCATCCACAGTGGGCTAATATCTCAGCAAATTCCATAGTGGGCCTGAGCTTTTCTTTGTTTGCTCTATAATACCCCAGAATGGACAGAAGATGAGCATTGTAGGATGCGCATTCCTGATACAGTGTCGACATAGACTGGCCTTTGATTTGACGGGGATAGACTTGGATGATGCAAAACAGAGCCCTCTCAAAAATGGGTTGTTTTTGGTCATCTGTCCAGCGACGGCGGACGGCAGCCTGAATCAACCGATGGCTTGACAGAATGGTAGAGGTTCTTGATCCTTTTTTCCGGACGAGGGAGCGTGAGTGAAGACTTCCCATTGCTATGCAGTGCTTCCCAAAATCTCCCAACGCAGGGGAAATCGCCATGGCCTCTGGTTTTGAGAAATGCTCGATGAGTTGAGTGGGAATGAAGTCAGGGTCAAACAAACCAATTGTATCGAGAAGCTCTGAAGCTTCCGAGTGAAGCGTGGAGATAGAGAGATTCCACACAGTGGCTAGAGTGTGACCCTGACCGAAGTATGAGCCCTCACCAATAACCATCTGCTCCTGGCTCTCATACAATTTCAACGTTTCTGACAAAGTGAGGAATTTATCTGCGGTGAAGCATGCCATATGGTGTATAGCTAGCGGTAGGCCGCCCACTTTGGTTGACATATCTAGGGCGACTTTTTTCTCCTCTGGGTCGGTAGATGAAAGTTCTGCTAGGAGCACCTGTGCTCCATCCTCTATGGAGAATGGTTCTATCTCTTTGCTCATCGTAATAGGTGATCTTGCAACTTGAGGATTCCTCGATGTTACAATGATATATCCCTTAGTACCTATCGAGGTTGGCCAGTAAGGCTCGATAGTCTCCATGTCCTCAACATTGTCGAACACCAGTAGCCAATTCTTGTTCTCTTGAAGCCAATTGTTGAACAACCTTCGTCCTTCTACCATGGAGCTTCGTTTCTCTTGCAGCTCTAGCTGCACTGTGATTGCATCGCAATCATTCGCGATTTTGTCGACAGTATCCGAATGAAGCCAGAAGATAGCTTTGTATGTCCGATTTGTGCGATGGATATGACTCAGAGCAATCTGTGATTTGCCTACACCTCCCGCTCCATAGATTCCAATGGCAGGGATTTTGTATGTTTCATCACTGAAGTGCTCGTCAATCAATCTGAGTTCATTCTCTGGTAAAATTAATCTAAGTCGAAGCAAATGCGAAGCGTTTGCTCACTAACCTCTGAAGCGAAACCCCTGCTCAAAGAAATAAGGAAGCCGATTTGTGATTGGAATCGCCTCTAGGGAAGAATAGTGAGTTGAATCTTGTGATCCGGAGTGTTTGAATCTTTTATGCTCTCCATGAGATTGTACACCAAAAGTTTTGCTACTTTGGCCTGTATCCAATGAATGGTTCAAGATCGCCAGGTCTTCCAGAACCGTTGATTCGGTATTTTTTGATGAATTGCCCTTGTACTCTGACAATGACTCATGTTGAGCGACTTGTGTGATTGTTTCCGAATCTCTGTCTGTAAATTTTAGTATGAAGGATAATATGCGTCGGTTTCCAAGGGAGCAAACCTTCCATGGAAGCATCTAGGAAAACCTGCCGGGCAAACATTTCCAGTTGACGAACGAGAATTTTATAGTTACTGTCGGACTCGCTCGAAAAATGGCATATATCTGTATGTGTTGTGGCCAATCCAACTTTCTGCGTCTCGTTCGCAACCTCCATCTGTGCTGACCACCGATCTACGATCTAGGGTGCCGGATTAGCGAAGCGTAGTTAGAGCTAGTAATCCCTTACCAGGCCCACTAAAGGATGCCCCTTTAACTCATAAAAACTCAAGATTTTATAATTTGCCCCAACGTCAATAAAATCCGAATGAATGCGTTGAACGGCGGAGGAAAACTCCTTGATTTCAGCCGTAGATTTTGTACCTGGTTTTCCAAGTTTCAAAACTGTCATTAGCTTCATAGCCATTTCAGCTAAGCTTGCTGTGCTGGCGCCACGATGTGGTGTGGCAAGAAAAACAAGGCCTGTTGTAGGTTGCCAGATATCAGATCTTCGATTACTCGCGATTGTGAGCGCCTAAGAAGCGTTAGAGCTTATTTCAGCTTGACGGCAACACTCACCCGTTTTACGACCAAACCTCCCATGCTATGACAAATGAAAAGTATAGGTCTTCGCTTTTCCTATGTACACTTAGCATCAGTGGAACCAATGTATTCTTGAACAACCCACATGTTCTTCCTGCCGCTCTGCTAATAGCATAGCAACAAGATTGTTAGCAAAATCGTCGATTCTACCAGAAGCACAATCTTGGAACATGTTTGCGTTATAGCCGAAGGTCATGATTCTTGCACTTGGGAAGGTTTTAGGGAGAAAATCTCGGAGCCATAACTTCTGGGCTAGGGTCCACGTTGACAACGAGCCCCCATTGAGTCCATGGACAGCAACGATACTAAGCCAAATTAGAATTTACAAAAGAGACAACTAGATAATAATACTCCAAGTTGTGAGTCCCGCTCTTTGAAGGCGAGTAGTCTGGAGGCCAAAGAATTGTCAGACCTTCAGGACCTCGTGCAGAAGATGCAGTAGTTTTCTAGATGCGCAAGAGAATTAGTCGAAGCATCGGTTATTGCTGCTATATGGTGGATTCACTCAAAGCCAATGATACAGCATTAAACACAAGGATGTCACTAACCTTCAATTTCCAAAATGGAGGCATAGCATCTACTTCCTACCCAGTGTAGAGAGTATGCTATCAAAGGTATAGAAATCAAGAGTCTAGCTTATTGGCATAGGCAGAGGCTAGTATCCAAAGCAGATTCGGTGTTCTCTGCTTATACTAGGGAAAACAGCCCGCACGAAATCAGCTAGGGTTCAAGCCTAGCTCAATGTGGTAGATAAGTCGCAGATACGAGTAGGGTACTCTAATAAAGTGTCTTCTTCTTCGCAATTGATTGGTGAAATCAGTCTAGGGTATTCTATATTGGGATATCCTAATCCCGTTTTTATGACTTCAGCTATAAGAAGTTTGTGTAGTAAAGAATTTCTATTTTTATGTATTCTATAGCTTTATAATATTCAGTTCCTCTATTACTTTTCACTTTATATAACGTGAAGCGTATCTGTTTACTAGCCTGCTTTTATCTAAATCTTTCTCTTTTCCACTTCACATTATCCTACTTATTTTTCTAATAACCTAATAGTAGTAGAGTGATAATTAGTATTACTATACATACTTCAGTGACTTTTTATTAGTTACTTTATATAGTTAATGTAAGAGTAGTATTTTGTAGGTATAGTAAGGCGAAGAAGACTTGAACTATACCCTGCTGGCACGTGCCTGTTTTGTCGCTGAGAAGAGGACAACGTGAATAACATGGCGCATGCACAATGCTACTCTACAACGTGGCCGTTGCCTTAACGCGGGGAACATTTTAGCCTAGCTGTAGACCCCGCTCACCCGCATGCGCGATTTGATAGCGCGCATCACCGCACAGACATTTTTTATGTACAAGGTGCGGAAGGGTGTATTACAGAGGGTCACCGCATCGGGACGCCGCATATCGGGAGGTTAGTGTATTAACTAATTGAAAGTGTTGAAAGTGTCTTGTTCTTCGCAATTGATTGGTGAAATTAGTCACGGTATCAACACTGGTTTGAGTCTCAAGGTAACGTCCTTGGCTGGAGGCGTGCACACAGGTGTAGTAACTAATAATCGACTGTATCAAACCGAGGGGAGGGGCCTAATTTCTAATTTGTATAAAAATACAGTTTAGCTGAACCTCCCGATATGAGGCGTCCCAATGCGGTGACCCCCTGTACTTCAGCTTTAGGTAGTGCGGGGGATTCTCATGAAGGGGGTCCGCAGCTGCTGACCAGTGGTTCTGACTCGCATGCTTAGAACATAAAGTCCATTGATAAGGCATTGCGTAGCTCACGTTGAACCCAAAGTTCAGCCGCAGTAATCATACATGTGATGAGCTTATTCAAGCGGCGCAGGAGAGGCAAGCCCAAAGCAGTTTCTGAAATGAATCTGCCTGTCAGTCTCGATAGGTGCAATTGCCTGAATGCCCCCGTGTGCTAGCAATGGAGGTTAGGGAGTGTGGTGTTAGGAAATCGGCGAGGTTTTTTTGCCCGAGCTGCTTGGAGCTATGGATGCTTGTCAAAGCCTAGAATCTGCAATATGCTTGTTCTGGCTATGGAGTTCCGGTGAAGCAATATATCCTCAGCCATCCGCGTGTGCAGGTTCGATACGAAGCCAGCGGGGCGTTTTCCCCGAAACCTCGCCCTCATTGATCGAATACATGCAACACGACAACCCATCAACCCATTAGTGCGGTCTGGGTTTGAAGTACTGCTAGTTCGTGCAAAACTCTCATGCACAGGGGCATCCGCGCCGGACAGCAGTAGTTTCGGTACAGTAATCAAAATACGACCTCGGCATAAACCCTGAAAAATTCCTCCGCAGTTTCGGCTTGCCTATTCAACACTCATCACCGTTGAGGCCTCCTAATTCATATCGCACAGTGTGACCTATTTGGAAGGGAAAAGTGATGCCGGGTCTCAGCAACTCTTCGATTCTTGATCTCCTCCTTGGTCTTCAGGAGAAAAGATTTACGAGCGTAGATTTGGTACAAGTACGCTCCAGTTGCCCAGGATGCTGGAGGTTGCTAAGTCTGTCCCGTCAAGGCATATCTAGCTCGCATTGAGCAAGCCAACCCAGTTGTCAGAGCGGTCAGCGTAGTCAATTCGGATGCTATTGAGACAGCAAAACAGTATGACTTGGAGAGAGCTTCTGGGAAGCTTCGCGGGCGTCTCCACGGGATCCCGATCCTCGTGAAAGACGTTTTTCTAACGACAGATGAGACTGATACGACAGGCAAGAAAAGATTTCTTTTGATTAAATATGTATAACTGATTGTATACCTAGCTGGCTGTCGCGGTCTGTTAGGGGCAAAACCCAGCTTCGAGGGGACTGTGATCCAAAAGCTCCGTCGACATGGAGCGATTCTATTGGGAAAAACAACTTGCTCTGCATGGGCAAATTATCGGGCTCCTGAGAAATCCATCCATGGATGGTCTGCGGTGGGCGGGCAAGGCCTTGGAATCTATGCGAAGAATCAAAGCCCTCTTGGCTCTTCATCTGGGAGTGCAGTTGCAACTGCTCTTGGGCTGGCTGCTGCAGCTCTTGGAACTGAGGTTAGCTGTTCTTTCTGCCCCTTGTTCAGTACAATATCATGCTGGTAAGTTTTGTTGACTTTCAAAGACTTCAGGTAGCATCAGCTCACCTGCACGAGCTTCCGGTGTTGTCGGGCTTAAGCCAACTGTGGGTCTAACTTCCAGACATGGCGTTTACTCTGTCACTGAATGGGAAGACTCTGTGGGCGTGCTAGGAAGATCGGTCATGGACGCTGCTTCCATCCTGACTGCTATCGCAGGTATGCAGATACAATCCCTTCGCCATTGTACTTTTAAGGGCAACTGATACATGCAGGTGCCGACGAGCTCGACAGCTTTACCACGACAGATGTTAGAGATGAGGGACAAAACCTTCGGCCTGAGGATGGCACCGACTTCACGAAAAGCTGTGTCTCAGATGGCCTGTCTGGGATACGAATTGGAGTAGGTAATTCGTCGGATCCACCAACACAGCTTGTATTCTGAAGTACTCTAGGTTCCTCGACATTGCATTCAACAAGACGAGTTTGTCACTGCGCAATTTGACAAAACTTTGAAAATATTGGAGAGCCTTGGAGCTACCATAGTAGACAACTTAGAGTTTTCGCTCTGGTCACCCACTTATTCCGACATAGATCGAGCAGAATGGCGTCTATCTTTCAGAGTCGAACTCAGAAAAAGTAAGATTGACAAAATGGAATTGAAAAGCGCGTGAGCTGACAGCGTTGGTTCTTGGTAGATATGGAAAAATTCCTCGGGAGTTTCGAGACAAACCCTTGCAATTTGCGCACTTTGGCCGATGTTATGGAGTACACAAGGAAAACACCGGAGGAGCTTTACGACAAATATGGTATGAAGCAGTGGGTTCAGGCAGAAGAAGCTGGGAGCAAGTTTGGTGTTGACTCCATCGAGTATAAGAAGTCTCGATCACGCCGTCTTACCATCGGCCGTCAAATACCAGAGCTGCTAGATCAGCACGGTTGTGATATATTGGTTGCCCCCACATGGGTTGATACCACGGCAAACTACGGCGGGTGCCCTTCAATTTCGGTACCTATGGAATGTTATCCAAGCTATTTTCCTGCCAGCTACACGCCCGACAAATTCGTAGTGACAGGACCAAATGTCCCGTGGGTGGTCGTTCTAACTAGCTAATGGACGTGGATGATAACTTTTCTAGGACGGCCATACTTTTTGTGGGACGAAGGTGGGACGATCAGCGTCTTATTGCAGCTTCCTACGCATTCGAGCAAGCAACACAGTATAGAAACTCATTCAAGCCTGTCATTGAGCTAGATGCAGAACTTCCAACCACCCCGCAAGATGTAAGTACCACGAGAGGTCAATCAGTGTCAGTTGAAACACCGAATAGCTCACAAGTGTTTCCAAAAAGTTGTCCATGTGCAGTACACTGGCTAACGGTGAAGCATCAAGTCGATTTCCTCGTTTAAGGACAATGTTATCAATGCTAGTTTGAAATATCTAGCTCCCTCCGAGAAATGGCTCACGGTTAAACCTTACCACATCGTTGGTACTATATCCTCCGGACTACCCCGACAAAATCTTGAGCTCCAAGAATACTCAGTGCACATACAAGATGCGAGGTCTGAGAGTCAAAAGAATTTCTCGCTCGATAGTACAGGCTTCGAATGGGTGTCGCATCACACCGAGGCAAGCCTAGACACAGAGGCTAGTATTGACACGTACATCGAGGTAATGGAGGCATTCCTTCGAGAATTCCTCAAGGTCAACGTTGTAAAGACGTTCCAGTACCAAGTAAGAGCCCTTAGAACCAGAATCAGCTGTATAGTTTATTTATAACCCAGCTTCGTAAAGTAGGTGGCGACGCACTCCGGCGAGAAATCCGCCCAGCTAGCAATTTTGCTCATATTGGTATGGCATCATCGATATATTCCATGAGAACGCCGTAACTGATTCCATAGATGTGACCCCTCAAGCGGCAAAAAGCAGAGTCATTCAGCAGTTTCCACCGCAAGCTGAGGAGATACTTATGGGCCGAGTAAGAATATTAAGGTAAGAATCAAACGCATCTTAATGGGAACAATCACCGTTGACATTGTAGTGTATGGCGACCTCTATTCGGACCCATCAAAGACTATCCATTGGCCGTGTGTGATTCGACTACAGTTGTCACCGAAGACCTTCTAGAGAGTGATCACATTTACCCGGATTTCGCGAGCGAAACGTATTGTGTGCTGCACAATGATGCCCACCGCTGGTATTACCTGTCAGAACAACAGAGAGATGAGGTCTTGCTGATTACCAATTACGATTCACAAACTGGTCAGAGTAAGGTCTCGACGCCATCGAGAGAAATTCGCTAATCATCAATACAAAGGGTCTCCTCATACGGGATTTGAAATGCCACTGTCCACTGAAGTTACGCGACCCCGAGAGAGCATAGAGATGAAAGTTATTGTTGTGGGCTGATTTGCAGGTATCATCTGCGAACAGAATATCGCCGGGGCTATTGAAGCTTTTGTTTTTGAGTTGAAAATGTAACGAAGGGCCATCAATAGAAAATGTTTCATTTATCTGCATCCGAAAGCTAAACCCTCCATCGTAACAATTTCGTTCCCATTCGTCCTATCCTAATAATTCAAATAAACCTCATTATCAACTCATGAAAGAACAACATAAACAATGATAGAATTAATAACTCGCATCCACACTCTCACATAACACTGCATGGAAACTTTCCGCAAATTATCCCGCGCTCTTGGGCGTTCAAGCCCCGCCACCATATTCTCCTACCTCGGTATCATATCCACAATGGTCTCCCTTGAAATACGGCTTGTCATGAAGGCTGGTGGACATTGGGATGTCTTTGGGGTGGACCTGATACAGGGCTTTCCATGGTTGAGCCTTCTTGGCAATGTTTTGCGCAAGCTCTGTTTTGTGATCGATGCTAGAAGCTTTCGAGTCTTCTTCGAAGGCCGCGATGGAGCAGAACACAGCCGGGGATGCCATGGTGGGAGAGGCAAGGTATTGGCACTAGACGGGTCGTCAATTTATAAGCCAACTACTAATGATAATAGTACATACGCGTACTTAAACGAAGAAGTTAGTTCTGCTTATATTTTGAGGTTTCTCGAGGTGTTGACTGTGACGTTTGTATGACCTTGCTTTTGAGATTCGATAACCAATCTATAAGAGTAGGGCCCGCGGGGCTTGAGGGGAGATGGTGGGCTCTAGGCACAGCCAACACATCCATAGGAAGACAGCTCTTTCCCCAGAGCCTTTCTCACCGATCATCCTGCAACAGTCATGGTAGAGCATTGGCTGGATCAAGTGTCCGATTTCTGCATACGGTGCATGTGCAGTATCTTACAACCTCTCTACAGCTTCTTATCTTTCCAGGTGCTTTAATTACGACAGATCATTGGCTGGATAAATTGTCGAAGTCCTACTAACAGTGCATTCACATCAGGCTGACACCGCGATCAAACGCGAAGGCCAAAATATTGAGCATCAGGCTGAGGCTCTACTCTTTTCTCGAGGTTGGTGGCGTGAGGGCGGGGGAATAAGAGGTAGCTCTATTTGATGATGACTGCAGTCGTGACATGGAACCCCTGCCAACAAATCAACTTGACTTTCCGCCCCGGGGCACGGCTCAGCCTTTTTTTTCTTCTTTTACAGAAATTAGCGCTACCTAGCTAAACGCTCAACACTCTATTTATGTAAAATAATTTACTAAAGATTATAATTATAGGCTGTGTTAGTATTAAAATATTAGAATAAATAGCACTTTTTAAAGTCTACAAACATTACTAAATTAGAGTGTCTTCTTCTTTATACTACTTTAATACTAAATAAGTTTTATAATAATTGAAGTGTCTTAAAGTGTCTAGTTTTATAATAATATTATACAGTAAATTAGAGAATTTAAAACAGATAGAACTAGTATTTAAGTAGTATATAGAGGTAAGCCAGGCGGCGCTTTTATCCCTTAAAAAAGGCAGTGTGGCGTGTAGAGGAAAGCCTTTTCAGGGCACCAAGCGAGGTTTACCTCTCAACTGTATGAGTAGTAAAGACTGCAACCCCCGAGTTGCTCAATTTTGTGCTTTGGACGAAAGATCTGACGCTGGCGTACCGAACAACGAAGACATGGTGGGTTCCGATCGCCTTTTGGCACAGGCTAGGCCTCCCATCTATTCTCTGGAATGCAGAGAGGCCTTCGAGTTCTGCTCTTCTCAAGACAGGCTTTATGCCCACTACATGAGTCGGTTAGTGGTATTCTTACATTTGTTTTTCGACATGCTAACTTTCAAAGAGCATCATATGACGGGGCTAGAATAATACTTCGTCAAGTTTCGGATGAGTCTGAGCGTATATTCGACCTGATTATTGAGCTTTCCAAAGCGTGCGAAGGGAAATGGGAGACGATATGTGATCAAACCCAGGTCGGCCAACTAGACCTTGATTACTTTTTGGACTACGCAGCAGTCTTTTTAGATAGCCTCGGGAACTACCGCGTAAGTAGCACATGGAGCTCGCATCCAGAGTGTGCCGGTCTAAAAACCACAGGGATATGGCGATTCGAAGATCATCCCACGTCTCTCAAAAGAGGCATTTGGCGCCATATGCTCCCTCTCGGAAAGGACTAACCAATTGTACGCGCCAATTGAAGACTCAATATATTCGGAAAAGTACGAGAGTCTAGGTCTCCCCGAAACTGGTGGTCAGAGCCAGTACTATCCTCAGTCTCCTTCGATCCTGAAGTCCGAGATTGAAGCCATTCAACGCAAACTCGTTCCCGAAACTTTTCATTTCCAGAACACCAGACTGAAAAAGACAGAAACAAACGGTGAGGTCAAGTACGATCTCCTCCTTGCTTCCGCGCATGTTTGTGACCCAGTCACCCCAAAAGAATGTTTGCACCTTCCGGAGAACCCTGTCAAGGGCGTCGAAATCAAATATGGTGATCACTCTGCCGAACTTCAAAACGTCATAAAAGACATCGAGCAAGCTAGGGAGTATTCTCGGAGTGAGATTCAACACGCGTACCTGACAAAGAACATTGATCACTTCCGCAGTGGCGACATGAAAGACCACATCGAGGCCTCGGTATTCTGGGTCAAGGACCAGAGTCCCCCGGTGGAAACAGTGATCGGGTTCATAGAATCATACCGAGATCCTTTGGGTCTTCGCTGCGAGTGGGAAGGTTTGGTTGCCATTCAGAACGAAGCTGAAACTAGGCTTTTCGGAACGCTAGCGGAGAATGCCATGAAATTCATTCGCACACTCCCATGGTGTCAATTGGATACAGATCCCGAGTTCGGCGATCTTGGGCCATTTGAGAGTTCTACATTTGTGAAGCCTGATTTTGTGAGCATGCAAGGGGAGTCTTCTGAGATCGATTTTCCATTTGATTGCTAATGAATGATTAGTCATGACGTTTTGTACGAGCGTACAATGGAGTGGAATCACTGGTCCAAATGTGAGAATCGTTAGCTCCTCATCACATCATTAAATCCTAACAACCCGAAGTATAGACCAGTTCGCAGTGCTCATGGGCGGAAGAACATATCTCTTTCCAACCGTCTGGCCGCTGTTCACTATCACGAGCATACTCCATTCTTACCTGAAGAAGAGAGGAAACAATACAGAGAACTGCGAGAAGAAACGTTTAGAGCTATAGTTTCGGCACACGAGCTCATAGGGCATGGTTGTGGAAGACTTCTTGCCGAGAGCAGCCCCGGAAAATACAACTTCGACCTCGACAGGCCGCCCATCAGTCCCCTGACTGGCCAACCCATCAAGACATGGTACAAGCCAGGGGAGATTCCAAAATCTGTCTTTGGCAAAGTGTATAACGGATTAAACGAGTGTCTGGCTGAGTCGATTGCGCTTTTCCTGTTAGGAGAGACAGAATTGTTGGATCTACTGGGTGCTACCGGAAATAACAGAAGTGCTGAGGATGGTAGGTTTACCATTTTAGAGGCAAAAAAACGCAAGATCTCTGACAATTGAGTCAACAGTATACTACAATGCTTACATGCAGACAATATGTCTAGCCTTGAACGGCTTAACATCCTATAATCCAGAGCAAAAGGTCAGTCTTTCCCATATCCGGATAGAGCATCCAGCTAATGTGAATCTTAGCGTTGGGGCCAAGCGCACGACCGAGTGAGTTTTGCAAAAAGAATGAATTAGAAGATTTTTCTCTTAATAACAGTTAGGCGCGATTCGGTATTTTGAGAAAGCTCATGTCTGCAGATCCTGATCTGCTCACAATATCTCAAGGCCAGGCTGACAACAAGCCGGACTTGACGATCAACTTGTCTCGTCGTCTCCTTCCTTCAGTCGGACACCGGGCGGTGTCCGAGCTTGCCCTGCACCTGCATATCTACAAGAGCACCGCAGACGCTACAGCTGGTACGGCATACTACGAGAACCTGACAGCGATGGATGAAGCGTCACTAGCATGGAGAGATGCAGTAATGGCTCAAAAACTGCCGCGCCCTCTGTTCCTTATGGGCAATACATTTTTAGAGGGCGAAGATGTTGTGTATCGACAATATCCAGCGACTAGAGAGGGCTTGATACAAAGTTGGGTGGACAGAAATATCTAGAAAGGTATTAGAACCAATTTACAGAGGATTCTATAATTTCCCTGTTAAAGTTTTAAATTTTAAAATTTTAAAATTCTGTATACTATATCGTTTAATCCACGATAGGCTAAGAACCCGATAAGACTTATAGGAAAGTATAGATTGCTTTAGAAGTAAAAAAAATGCCGAGCCATACCAGCCGATCTCCATAAAGTCAGTAAGTGATGGTAGATACCATGAAGGTTGGGACGGGACTCACCATAGATACGTTGTGAAAGTCTTCAGTGATGCGAGGAATAGCCGTTCCAATGATTGTCTAATCGCGAATTGAGTGTTGTGGATAAATGACACAATGACAGCTCAACCTACCATGTCAAAAGATGCCTAGGTAATGACTCTATTAGTACTAGTCATATGACTTATATCCCAAGAAATCTTTGCTTCCTTACCCAAAACATGCTTAATACAAGCGCAACTATCAAGAGAGCCAGTTTATACGATGCAGGATAGTCGGTTTCCTCTATTACTTCATCTCCAGATTTGGGCGCTTCCTCGAGCTTGTGTTCATCCTTCATGGCGCTTGATTCTGTCATGATTGTGTTCGTTGCCTTCCTAGTCTGGACCATGAAAATCGATATTCCATCGACTACGAAAATTAAAATATGAAATCCAGGCTACCGTGCTTTGCCGGCTCAATAAGGATTACAATTCCGCTAGCATCTGTAAGCAACTCTCCAGATGCAGAAACCGGTAGGGATGATGATAGCCTGCACAAGAACATTGGCAATACCTATCGGCCTTTCTGATTCTCAATGAGCTGCAGAAGGTTGAAGGATGATGACGGATGATTCTTATACGCCCCTTCGGAAGTTCCCAAGTTTATTGTTCGAGGTGTGAGGTAGGATTAGGGGTAGAATAGATAGGTGGTTTAAGAGGGGTGTAAGGGGAAGGAAGGGAAGGAAGGAAGGATAGGTACAAAGGATAGGTTTAAAGGGTTTTATGAGGGGTGTGGGTATTAGGGTTTATAACGTAAATGTTTGTTCGTTTGTCTCGATTTTGTGGTTTATTCTACGTTAACGATGTGGTGTGGTATCCTATGCTATGTATGCTATACTATGGTGTAAATAGTAGTCTGTCTTGGTGATGATGACGATGAACTTCGTTTCCCTTGTCCATTCTGTCCTCCACTCCTCCACTCCTTAATGCAAAAGAAAAACAAAAGAGGAAAAATAAAGAGTAAACAAAAAAGGAGATTGCTAAGTCTGTGTGTAGTATATCCATCCATCCTTCCCTCCTTCCTTCCCTCCTCCCACCCAATATTCAAATCCAAATCCCAAGGTATATGCTCCCACGACGCGTAAATGCTTCGAACCAAAAGAAAAAACAAACAGACGAAAAAGAAAAGAAAAGAAAAGAGAAAAACGCCGATGCAATTCCACACCCTTCCACCCCTCAGAAACAAAAAAAAAAGAGAGAAAAGGTATCACTCCGCCCATTCCCCCCATCCCCTCTAACCAAATCCAAACCCAACCCACCCCAAAAGACCCAAAAAAACCCCCCCAAAACGCACCATCCACATCACATCACATCACCCCCTAAGCGCCTCCCCCAACTCGGTCACAACTCTCTCCTCCTCGTCCTCTTCCACCACAATCTTCGTCGGCGTCTCCGGTATATCAAAGAAGCCCCAAATCGGTCCATTCTGGTTCACACCCGGTGCTCTCATTTTGGGTTTTTCCTTCTCCTTTTCCTTCTCCTTCTTCTTTTTGGTGTTTGAGGATGAGTTGGAGGTAGAAGTGGTGGAGTTGGATGATTGCGTCTGCGCCGAGGTCGAGGAGGCGGGGCGGAGCGGGGAGGGCGTGTGTGGGGGGTGGGGGGAGAGGTATGTTTTGTTGTTTTTGTTGTTGGTGGGTGTGGACGTGATACGGTGGAGGGTTGAGGTGGGTGTATTGGAGGAGGCGGGAGAGGTGGATGCGTGTTTTGGTGTTGTTGTATTACTATTATTATCGGTATCGTTGTTGTTATCCTCACTGGCGACGGTGGTAGTGGTGGGTGTAGGACTCGCGCCCCATTTGCCCAACACCCACCCGCCGATCTTGGTCGTAATGCCTGACGACGCCTGGCGAGTGCGTGGGGTGGAATTGGCCGCGGGGCGTCTCGAGGATGCGAGGCTGGAGTAGAGCAGCGAGCGGTTGAAGGTGCTGCTGTCGAGGTGCCCCCGGCTCATGCCTGCGGTCGCGGTGGCGGTCCACGGCGTGAGCTCAGGCTGGATGGAGCCTGCGCCTCCGGGGGTTGCGAAGCGCGGGGAGGTGGAGAGGAGGAGCTGCGAAGGGCGAGATTGTAGCGTGTGGATGTCCATTCCGGAGATGGAGATGAGGGATTCGTGGGATGCGGCGCGGCGGAGGTTGGGGCGTGGTATTTGGATAGGGGAAATGCGGTCGTCTGGGTTGTCCTCGTCTTCTGGGGAAGTGTGAAATGGAGGATTGGGGCTCGGGCTGGCCAGCCTGTCTTCATCAATCTCCTCCGGTATCATGGCAGTTTCTGACGGTGCAATGGACGGAGAGAGGGCAAAGGTATCGTTTGCGAGAGAGTTTGCAGGGCTGACGGCGGAAATGATGGCGGTGGCAGGGCTGCTCTTTGCAGTTACGGAGAGTGGAGTGCTTGCGCTGCGGATCGTTGACAGTGTGGGAGGCCGCAGGCTGTGCGATTTCTTGCGTTTGTGGAACGCGCTGCTTTGGGCAAACATCTCCGAAGGTGCGTACAGGGGCGATTGGAGGTCGATGGAATCGGAGGGACTTGTTGGACGTGAAGAATCGTAGGGGGCATCGCTGAAGACACGATCGTATATTGAGTCGCGATGAGACGCGGAGAGAGGGGATGAGGGGAGCGACGGAGCGAGCGTGGTGGCATTCGACCAACGATTGTTGTTGGGGACAGTGACGGCGGTTTGAGAGATGATGGCAGCCTGTGAACCTGCATCTGGTTGGAATGGTGCAAAATAGGACGGCGTGGCGCTGAAGCGTTTGTTTCGATGTCGCCGTTGCGCCTTGGGCTTGGGATTGCTCTTTGGCGGCGCTTGACCATGGTAGTGGTGGTGTATATGCAGCTCCTGGTTGTAGATGCTCTCGAAACCAAGCTCTTTCTGCAGAGTCGGAGTTTGAGCGTTTTCTTCCGCGGCAGGTGGCGTGGAAACGGGCTGATGGATGCGGAGTTGGTCACGGAGTCGCTCGACCTCCTCGTTCGAGGTGAGCAGCATTTCGCGCAGTTCCACGATTCCATGTTGCAGGTTTGCGTTATCCATCAAGATGTCTTTGACGAAGTGCGAGACAACGGTGGAACTGCCTTTTTCGTCGCCCGTTTTCGCCTTGTATCTGCTCGCCGCCGACGCCAGTTCCCCGTTCACCACCATGCGCCGTTCCATGCGCGCCACCACTTCGAAATGCCTGTCCTTCTCTTCGCGCGCCTCCTTCTCAATCCTGTCGATCTGATCCTGAAGATTCGCAATCGTCTGCTCGGCTCTCTTCCACCGCTGCACCGCCGACCGCTCGTCCGCAGTCTTGGATTCTAGACTGTGCTGAATCAGGCTCTGCTCCCTCTCCAGATCGATCAGCTGGCGTTCGAGCAGCTGCGTCCTCGTCGCCAGGGCGCTTAGCCTCTGCAGCTCCTCCTCGGTCGAGTGTAGCGTTTCGGTAAGCGCTTGAACGTGTGCATCGGACGCGGCCACGGCCTCGTTGAGCCGCTCGAGCTCGTCCAGCAGATCGCGATTCGCCTTGATGGTTTGGGCATTCTTCTCCTCCAGCTGCAGCTTTTCCTTTTCCAGGTCGTCGATGGCCTTGAGCATGTTTTTGCGTTCGCGCTCCGAGTCTGCGACGTAGGTTTCATGGCGGATGAGCAGGGCCTGCAGGGCGAACGTTAACGACATTTTTTTCTTGTTCTTGCAATATCAATGTAGAGAGATAGGTAGGGCATGGAGAGAAACGCGTACCTGACCCAGCTGGGCGGCCTTGCTCACATCGCGTTCCAGGCCCTCCAACAGCTTCCCGTTGTGGGCGAGAAAAGCGCAGTCGGTACTACCACAGCAACATTGCGGAATGCTGCTGCCGGCGCCGTGGGTGGCGGTCGCCATAGCCGGTGGAACAGGGAGGGATGTCGAGAGGGTATCAAGGGCGCGGGGTTAGCGGTGACGAAGACGCGACGGGCGCTCCTTTGGGTCGAGGGGGAGAGCGGCGGCGTCGGTGGTGAAGAGAGAGGCCTTGACGAGGGGCATGCTCGCAGCGAAGAGTCGTGGTCGGTCGGTATTAGGAATTACTACGGTGGTGGGAGGTGAAGACGAGTGGTGAGTGAGTTGGGAGAGTGTGTGAATGAGGTGGCAGGGAAGATGGCGATGCTAGGTAGGCACCATGATTCAATGTCATCTCATGCAGACGCACATCCCTGGGCGGTTCATTAGAGAGCGATACCAAGAGTTCCAAGCACAAAAGTCCGGATGGGTGGTGCAACAACAAACAGAAAAGCACCAAACGGGCGTTCCTGGCGGCTTTGTTTAATCGAGGTCACACCGCCAGGGAACATCCTTGTTGGAGGAGAGGGTGGGAGATGTCATGCAAGTCAGCAGGTTGTTGTTTCGTTTCTCCCCAGCCCCCCTCATGCACCATGATGTGATAGATGATAACCCTTTCACACGTTGTCAGTCACGATACTGCCATCTGCACGGGACGTGTACAACACATCAACGTCTTTCTTCACAGACCCTCTGACATCAAATCCACCATACATAGCGTACACACCTATCTTTCTAGCTCCAGGGCCCAGCGTCCAGTCCCCTTCAAGAATGGCGCATAAAACTTCCCAAATTGAGCAATGTTTGCCCGTTCCAATAGAAAAAAATCACAACAACTCACCACGTCCCACCTGCTCCACCTCTTCACTAACAATCCTAGTCATGTCCCCCTCACCACCAGAGAGAAAAAAAGCCATCGCGGTCCATGTGATGGAAACCCTTGCTGACCATCCTCACATGACCTTCTCTCAAATCACGTGATTCTTCGTTCGCGCTCTCTCGCTCGATTTGGACATTTGCTCTTGGCGCCACCGAAAGGGTTTAGTGCATTCTTCGGACTATCCAAGTCAGCACAACGACTCACCACTGCGATACGACACAGGCTGAGAAGATACTCAGGTTTTGCGGATTTTGAGCCAGGTTTGTCGTCGTCGTCGGTACTTGACATGACCGATTACTATGAGTGGCCCCGAGTTCTTCCGTTTACGAGATTCGGCGGGCGTGTAGGGGAGCTGGTATGTAAGTAGGTATTTAAGGACTGCATGGTAGGCGGCAGCCCGTTACCTCCATCTTCATTCAAATCTCTACGTGTCTTTTGTGTTCATTCTTGTTTTACTCTAGGTGTGAGTTATCCGAGTTGTCTGCCTCTTTACATACACATTGATACTTCAACATAAACATCAATTCGCATCTTTATCAAGTACTCCGTCATCACCAACACAAATCTTCGTCGAACCCATACATAATCACCACCACTCTCCTTTCAACCTCGACAATAGACAAAAAATAAACAACTCCTTTACAACGAACAATCAGCATATCAAAAACAGCCACTCAGCAACACCCCCACCAACCAACACAGTCCACCAATCCACCAACTCTCAAACCTACAAAAAAACCAAACCCGCAACACCAAAGCAAAGACGCAAAAACCAAGTTTACAACATCCCATCAAACTCCACCACCCACCACCATCACACCAACCCCTACGCACCTACCTACCAAAACAAACCCCCCACCACCCAACAATGCCCCCCAAACCCACCCTCACCCTCACCACTACCCTTCCTTCCTACCGTCCCCTCTCTAAACTCCTCCTCCTCCGCACACCCCTTAACCCCTTTGAACCACATCCCCTACCCCGTCACTACACCACCTCCCTTTCCCCCTCACCTAAACCCCCATCTTCCTCATCCCCTCCTTCCCCCTCCCTCCTCTCTACCCTCCGTACCCTCCCCCGCCCCTACC